>OVBE01012810.1:0-13126 GCA_900406425.1 Iberis pinnata
ACTGTGCTACCGTGATTTGTTCTCTGCAGCATTAGTTTTAGGATTTAAATTCTAAGCTTATCAGTAGCAAACAAATAAACTTCATATATCAATATATGAAGTGAATACTAGATATGCCTAAATACTTTCTTTTCTGTGGATAAAAAAATTTTAATTGATAGAGGAAGCACCATAAAGATCAATTGTAAAGGTTTTGGAATGATACAACAAGAGTTGTTTATTTATATCATAATATTACTGCATTTCAAAACATCAACACAAAGTCGATGCACTAAGGAGATGCGTTCACGCACTTGAAGCCCAATCGGTTATAGCTTTCATGAACCACTCAAAGTAGCTCAAATAAGTTGTCTACAAACTTGAAGCTCGTGGTATGAGTTGCGCTGAGCTACACGGAGATCTAGGGAAGCTAGGGGGATCAACGATTTTAAAAAGTTCAAGAACGGGGAAGTTAGGGTATTTGTGACAAATGAGCTCTCGACTCGAGGTTTCGATGTTACGTAATGTGATCTTGTGGTGAATCTTGATCTTCCAACAGACTGGGTTCACTACGCACATAGAGTCGGGAAGACGGGTGGTTGGGAAGGAAAGGCACAATGGTTACAGTGTGTGAGGAATCACAAGTGTTTGTAGTGAAGAAGATGGAGAAGCAGTTTGGTTTACCTTTCTTGTATTGTGAGTTTGTTGATGGAGAGCTTCTTGTTACTGAAGAAGATAAAGTTATTATAAGATGAAAAGATCTAAAGATTGTAGTTTTATTTTCTCTCTCTAGTTTTCATTTTTCGAATACTTTAAAACTAATTAAATTCAGAAATTTGTATTTTTTCCCTAATTTCGAAAACATAAGTGGAATAAAAAAAAATATAATTAGGGCTATTTTTATAAGAGAAAATTTTCAGAAATACCATAATAGTTAGTCAATATTTTCAATTATAGAATAATGTCACTTTCTTTAAAAAAAATACCATAAATCTATGACATTGTGGAATAGTGTTAATTACAAGTATGCCCTTGTAGTGTGCTGAGTTTGAAATCATGTCACTTCCTTTTTCCTGGCATCATGTCACGTCCCTTTCTCCAATGTTGTCAAAACAAAATTAATATTTGTTTTGTTTCTTCTTTGTTTTGGTTAATGAAGGTGAAATAAATCAACAATATCAAAAGGAAATTCCATTTTTCTCAATTTTTCAAACTGCAATTTTCATATGTGTAGAAATTTTTAGTGGTTGTGTGAATTACAATCTACGGACAACATAGACTTTTGTTGGGAGAATCATCTATGAGTAGACAAGTTGGAGCAGATATAGACATATGTTTATATCGTCCATCAATTGAAGTAGGACTTTAGTCTAATTGTGGACAAGAAGAGAGTTTGTTGGGTGAGACTTCAAATAATGGAAAAGTTGAGTTTGAGCATTTCCAGAAGACATTTCTTCATGAGTCGACTTTAGGTAAAAAGAATTTTTTAGTAGTTAGAATCTATGGATGACATAGATTTTTGTTGGAAGAAACGTTTATGAATGGACACATTGGAGTACATGTAGACATATGTTCATATCATCCATCAAATGGTATGAGACCTTAGTCTAATCGTGGACAATAAAGAAATTTTATCATGTCCACCAGAGTGGATTTGTCCATCAAGTTGGAGATGATTTCGATCCCAAGCCTTTTCGTCATAGTTTGTACAAGGAAGATCGATATCTTCATTCTGATCGGAAAACTCTTAAGGCCATAGTAGTTGTTGGATCTTGTTGAAGTCCTAGAAAGGATCTCAATTAAATTTAGATTATAGCACTTTTTTAGCGAACAACAATAAAATATTTAATGTGTAAACAACATTTTTAAATAATGTTTAGACACCAATGACCATTTTACTTATCAGGTAGACAACATCAAATAATAAGTCGATTACCCATCATTACACAATGGACAATAATATATAAGTACACAATTTACTAATATTTTTTTGTCCATAGTTTTTTTTTTTGTCGGTGGACAACAATGAACCACAATTAATAATCGTGTAGATAATTTGTCTGCTTTTATGGGAACAATGAACTATTATTTATAATTAGACATTATTTATTAAACATATATCGTGAGACATATACATTTCACACTATTCGATGGACATAACTCAAAATAAATGTAAAGTAATAAAATTAATATTCTTTAACTCGTCTAAAAAATAATACGTGAATTGTTCCATTAACCGTTAGAGAATTTTGGGGTTTTAACGAAAATTGAAATCTTCTCGAACACCATCAAATCGAGAGGACAAACGATAGAGGAAGTGAAGCAAAATGGAAACATTAGCGAGAAGTGGAGATATTCAGTAGAAAGAGAAATGAACAAATATCTTCTAATTTTGGCTATTTTTATTGAAGATATTTATTTTTTTAGAGATAGAGAAGTGTAGCATTTAGATTCAAATTGTTCAACCACAAGATGAAATTTTTTATTCAAGGTTAAGAAGAATCTAAAGCTCACCATGACTTTGTTTCAAAAAAATTTAAAAATATAATCGTACAAAAGCTTCGATTAGACTTGACACTGCAATGGTCATAAGGGTTATTTTAGTCATTATCCATTAAGAGAGTACGATATATTTTATAAAAAAACACCATTTATGGTATTTGCTGAATTTTTTTCCAAATTATGGCATATTATAAAGTAACATTTTCTCTTTTCTAGCATTTTAGGTTTTGAATAGTTAGGATTTTTCCCTATTTCCTTGTGTATTTAGTGGATTAATGTTTACGCTTTGATATTGAGCTTTAGTTTTGCCATTATCTAGGGTTACTGAAAACTAGTATTACTCTTGTAAAACCACATATGGTTATCTCTAGTGTTTGAGCGTCTACTACGTCATGTCTCTGTAAGTGATTTTTATTTCAAATTAGTGGTTTGATTAACAATTTTTTTTAAGGAAAGTTTTGTGTATGTTAGTTATGTCCAAAAAGACACAGCTGCAAACAATTCAGATGAAGATGAAATCAGTATTGGTGGTGGAAAAAAGAGAGTAAAACAGTAAAGAGAACCGGTTTCTTCCAATAAGAAATCTTTTGGAGAAAAAGTATAAACAACGTTTTGAATAGATTTAAATGTATATTTGGAAAACATAATAAGATAAATTTATCATGCAGAAACTAACTCCGAATGATCCGTAATGGCCAAAGGTATATGTCTTCTTTTATACAATCAATTAATTATAATACTAATAACTCAAATGTTTTTGTTCATATTGCATGATGTTCATGATACTTATAGAACTTGCGAAAAATTTTAGAAAGATATTATAAGGCCAATAATGCAACAAGGACAACATGATAAGTTTGTATTTTAAAGTAAATATTATTAGTGACTGTAATCAAATATAAATCTGAAGCATGTTGGTAAATATTTATCTTGCAAGTAACAGATTTGCTAATCCATTTTGATATGATATATAGATTCATTTGTTTTGTTTTTAAATTGGTTAGAGGTTTGTTGGGATGTGGCTCTCACCCGAAACATAGAGACAACTCTTTCTATTAGTGGCAACTTTATGAATCTCTCAGCACAACACTTGATAAAAACATCAAGGTTAATATATAAAAGTGTAGTGACGAAATACGACGAGATCACAACTTTTTTAGTGAAAAGTGGACTTTTTACCGAAGAAGAATACGAGTACACATGATTAATTAAACAAAGTAGTTCTCATACAACTCAGGTTAAACAAAGTTGTATTTGTTTTAATAATATATTCTTGACTTTTTTGTTATAATATTATTTTATCTTAGGTAACTGAAATAAAAAAGTTAGAAAGAAACTGGAAAAAACGCAGCTAAGAGGAAATAATCAAGTTAGTGGAAAGAGAATCTGTAGCGGTTGTAATGGACTTATACATAACATTTTTGAATTTCAAATAGATTAATGACTGTTTTTTTCATATCTACTAATCTTTTGTCATACTATTATTTTAATATGGTAATTGGTAGGATAAGATATATTGTGGGCATGATCGGAAAAAAGTCCATTGGTAGACACATGGTATTAGTGGTTGGATATGGAATGATGGACGATGGGATTCAGTATTGGATGAGAAAAGTTACATAATATTAGTTATGTAAAAAAACAGTTGCAAGTAACTCAGATGAAGATAAAGATGAAATCAATATCGGTGTTCGAAAAAAAGGAAAATACGCAAAAACACTGGATGCTTCAATAAGAAATCAGCTAGAAAAAATAGGATATAAACAAAATTTTGGATAGATTTAAACATATATTTTTAAAAAATAATGCGATAAATTTGTGGCATAGAGACTCACGCCGACTAGTCCATAATGGTCAAAGCTATATTTCTTCTTTTATACAATAAATTAATTATCAAACTAATATCTCAAATGCTTTGTTTATATTGGAGGATGTTTCCATACCTACAAGAATTATGAAAAAAGTGGAGATATATTCTGAAGCAAGTAATGTATCAAAAAGATTATGGTGAGTAAAAAAATTGCTAATCTAGATTCACTCACAAAAATGATGCTGGTTATGATTTTTTTCAATTATATGAGAAATTGATTCATTTATTTTGGTTTTAACAAATATGAAGGCATGTGTATTTATTGTGCAAAATCACTCAATGTTTTTAGTGACAAGAAAGATGTATCATATGTTTTTTCCTTATATAAAAATTTTAATAACTAAAATTTATTTTTTAAATATTTAAAGTTATCACAATAATAGTGATAATAATCAAAATAAAGATAAGTTATGTTATAACTACAAGAAAAAAGAAAAAAATGAGGGATAAGAAAATGAATAATATTTAGAGAACAAAAGTACACAATTTTTACTATAAAATATGAAAAGTTTGTTGATAAAATATATAATATAAGAATATTAGGTGTATTTTATATTTTCTTTGATTTTTACTAATGATAAATGAAAAACTAAAAGAACATGGTAGTTCATAAGTCATATTTGGTATTTTAGAGTTATAAACAATTTTAAAACTTTCAAAGCATTGTAATCACAATATTATTAAAGCTTTAATTTTCTCCAGATGAAAAGTTGAGTGAAAAATAGATACTAGTCATATGATTAGAATGTTATCATATATATATTTCAATAAGAGAATAAATATTTTACCATTTCATTTTTTTATTTTAATTTATCAAAATATATGTTAATTAAGCAAGGAATTTATATATTGTTATGATTAATGATAATATCATGTTATTTGGACTGAAAATGTTAAATATTGTGGTGTATAATAACTCTGATATAATTTTATTACTATTTCTACCCCTACTAAGACTTTGGAAGATACACCATTTAAATATTTAATGTAACTTAATTTTATATAAAAAAATTTAAAACTAAAATTTTATATTTTATATTACTAAATTATTAGATAGGTTTTTAAATATTTTCTATATAAGTGATCTTAAGAGTTTATGGAGTTTTTTATTGTGAGTTTGGTGGATCTTTAAGGGGAAGTGGGAGGAGCTTCACTGATATAATCCTCAAAGCTTAGTTGGTGAAGATATGATAAGTGAAACAAAGAAGAGGGACGAAAAAAACAATAACAAGACTAAGAAAATAAAATTGATAGTATGAATGAGAAGAAGGATGATGTTTATGTACCGGAGAAGGAAAAAGATCAAAATTTTGATTTGGAAAAGCTTGAAATATCTTTGTCAAGCTGTGTTATAATACTAAATGTTCATGTGAATGTCAAAGAAAAAAAGTTAGTAATGTTTTATTTGAATGAGATTATTGTCAATATAATTCAAGGGTATACATGTATTTAGGAGACTTTTGTTGCTAGTTTTATATACTTATGTTTTGAGAGATTTGTTGTTGGGATATGATCTTCTAGACAAATTGGATTGGATTATATGATTAACTTTTTCATGAGAAATCATGTGAGAAATTTGTTGTTCTGTTTCGATCAAAAATATGTATTACCACAAACTTCAACACACCAGAAAATAACATAAAATATATATTTTTTTAATGATTTAAGAAGTGTTTAGAACCGTTTTAGGACATGTCCCACTTGTGGAAACCAAATAACAATAAAACAACATTTTGCTTTTAGATGATTCACCCCACAATACATTATGTAATCCTCTACACACTAGAATCTTTCATTGATTGTACCAATACAAAGACATTTACAATTGTGAATTGAGTGCATATGGGGAGTTAAGAAGGTACTTGAAAAGCGTAGCGGAAGCAGAAAATGTTCATACTTATATGGACACTAACCCATTTGGACAAAGTGCTATAATTGAGACATATGAGTCGTGGAAGTTCTACTCTAACGTCATCAAGACACATTATATATCGATCCAACTTAACTGAAGTCATTTGGAGAGTTGTTTTGTGTACATTTTAAGAATCTTCTTCTAGAGAATTTTTAGACATTGATTAATATAACAAGTATCAAGTAAATAATTGATTTGTCTCTTTTCCTTTAGTATTCCGGTAGGATTTGTGAAATAGAGTTATGGATTACTAGAAAATGTAGTTATATTCACAATTTTTAAGAGTAAGTTTTGTGTACATTAGTTATGTCCAAAAGGAACAATTGTAAGTAACTAAGACGAAGACAGAATCAATATCGTGGTGAAAAAAGAGAAGAAAACATGCAAAAACATCAGTTGTTTCCAATGAGAAATGAACTCAAAAACATAAACAAAATTTTGGATAGATTTAAACATATATTTTGGAAAAGATAGTGCGATAAATTTGTGTTGCAGAAACTCACGCCAACTAATCTTGGATAATCAAAGGTATATGTTTTCTTTTATACAATAAATTAATTGTCAAGCTAATAACTCAAATGCTTTTGAAGCAAATAATGCATCGAATAAATCATGTTAAGTTAAAGATTTGCTAATATAGTTTCACTTAGAAAAATGATGTTGGATATAATTTTTTCAATTATATAATTAATTTATTCAATTGTTTTGTTTTTAACAAATATGAAGGCATGTGTATTTATGTGCAAATTTAATCAAAATTTTCAATGACATAAAGAAAGGTATTTATGTAACTAAAATCTTATATTTAAAAATTTTAAAGTTCTCAAAACAATAATAATAATCAAACTTAACTTTCTATACAAAAAACTAAAAATTTTAAATTTTATATTACTAAATCTCCTCAACACGACCATCAACTTTTAATTTTTTGTATTAAAAAGAAAAGAGATATTGATGATATAAAAAAAATTAACACTTCCACCATTTAAAACTTTATGAGTACAACTTTTCTTTTTTTTCACTTTACGAATACAAGTTAATTTTATAAAATACTACTATTATGCTTTGCTTATATTTTATTTTACTTTCTATCTACTCACTTTCTAAATATGTCACTGATATATACAATGTCTACTTTATTTATATGTACAATCACGGTATAGAAACTAATACAATTATAACTGTGTTTACCTGTGTTATAAAATTAGATTATGAATTGAGATGTATCAATTAAATGTAAAAAATTACTATTTGTAAATCATGACGACCAACATCTAAATGAATATTAGGTCAATAGCTAGTGAGTAGTGACAAAAGAAGAAAAAAATCAGGCCAATAGTCATATATCATCAAATTTTGTCTGTTAACAAATGACTCATTAATACTTGTGTTTTCATTTAATCTTTGAGTTTTCTTAAGTCATAACCAATTGATTTTTAGGTAATAAATCTTTGATTTTTAGGTAATAAATCTTTGAGTTTTAACTCATATATATATATATATGTCTTATATCCATATCATAAATTTTTATCAAATTTATCAGATTTTAATATCAAATGATGTATATATAGTCAATCTTACTTATTCTAAACTCAATTTCTTACAAAAAGTTTAGGTAATAAATCAAATCTGCAATAAATCTTTTCTGGTCAAGATTTTCAAGATTAATTTATTTTGTTTTGTTAGCAATCAAATGGCCCAGTGGCTATATATAGATACCTATAAGATCTCAACAAAATCAATCAACGCCAAAACATAAAATCCGTTACACATACAAACATATACTTGAGAGAAAAAAAAAATGGACAAGATGAGATCTTTAGTTGTTGTTAGTACCATCGCAATAATTTTGGTTCTGGTTATTACAGGTTAATCAAGCATTCTCATTACTACAATTCTCATTCTTTCTCAATGTTTTCTTTGCAGTTTTGACGCTTATTTTTGATATCTTTGACATTAATTAAAATATTCATATTATTATCTCTCTTCTTTTTGTAACAAGGATCAAGTGGCCTAGTGGTTGTGTCACCGCTGTTGCCTTGTTACCAGATCAGGGTTCAAACCTGACCACTTGCAGAACGAATGCATTTTCTCCTATTTATGGAGTTTGGGCTATTGGGTCGGCTAGTTGTGGCCCAAATATTAATGTGACAAAAAAAAAAAAAAAATCTCTCTTCTTTTTGTTGATTTTTATAAATTATATTTCTTTCTTATGNAAATCTCTCTTCTTTTTGTTGATTTTTATAAATTATATTTCTTTCTTATGAATCTTTACTATTTTTGCAGAACAAGCAAATGCGATAAGTATTGATGCCGACTGTTTTGGACCATGCATTAACAATTGTATTGAGTTTTGCAAGTCGAAAGGTTATACTAATGGAGGTTGTACAAGTTTTAGAATGAAAGCGAGTTGTTGCTGCACACCACGAAAAAAAGCATTTTTTGAACAAACTAGTGATCAATTGAACAGTTAAAATGTTTTTGGCATCATCTTTAATCTGTATGATCATAAAATAAGAGATTAAGAAATGATTTTGAAAAGTTATAAGATATCACTTATCTTAACGTATTACTTAGTGGTTACAATAAAACTGAAAAGATAAATTAGTATGAGGCTTTTTGGGAAGAAATCCAAAAATAAATCTATGCGGACCAGTTTTTTAGACCCAAAGTGGACAATATCGTACTAATCAGACAATATAAAGTTGGACATGGGTTTTTACAATCTCAACATTCTCTTCATTCCGAGAACAAGATAACAATCAACAAATATATTTACTTTTTCATCCTAAAATGTTCAAAAGTCAAGATGAACAAATTAAAAACATATAACCATAGTAATATATATAAAAAGTGGGACAAAAGTACTAAACCAAATCGGTCAAGTTTAAGATATTGACTCAACTTTTTATAAGAAACTACTCGAGAAAATGTTTAAATTTTCCCAACCAGTAGGCATTGATCAGGTTCGTGGTATTTTTTTGTTAAAAAATATATAATATTAAATTTTTCACAAACAAAAAAATATTTTTAGAGTTGACACGATTTGTGAGAGATTTTTGAAAATATTTTTTGTTTGCAAAATTTTTATTATTATATTATAATTTTTATATATAACTATTTAGTAATTATTTAGTGAATAAATTTATGTAAAATACTATTATAGGAATGAGCGATGTGTCTGTCCACTAATGTAAAGATTGGGCGTGGGAAAGGTTAATTTAACAAGTAAAAATATAATTTAAGAAAATATTTTTGCATAAGTTTTTCTTATTATATAATAGAAGAACTTTTTAATGAATGTTATACATTCAAATCCTAATTTATAAACGTTAATAGTATATAGTAGTTGAAAGCAACTTAAAGACTAAATTTATGTGAAAAATGGATAAATTGTATTTTTTTGTTTGTTCATATGAATTAAGTAGATAAGAACATCTTAATTTTTATTTTATGGGCATTAACTTTTAAAGTTAGTTATACATCATAAAATCAAAGTATCATGTACCACACACATTTGATATGCTAACAAAAATATAAAGCTTTAAAATATTATTCTCAAGTGTCTTTTAAAATTTTACACACAAATTGAAAAAATTATGTTTTCGATAAAAACATTAAATATTCTAAGCCAACTAATATAAATCGAAAGTTTAAACAAACACTTAAACCAAAATGGAGGAAGTGTTAATTAAAAATTATCATTCAAAAATCATAACGAAACAAATATAAAACTGTAACTATTATTAACCTATGGTTTGGGAAAATAAATTTTTTATATAAGTTTTAAGTTGAAAAAATATTGTATTAGTTATAACTATTTTAATTCTGACACGCAATATGATTCTAAATTTACATGTCACTAGTAGGATTTATATATTTCAAGTTAATCCATAAAATTAGTCTCTATGAAAGTATTTAAAAGAATTTATGTAGCTCTTAATTTTACCATATACTCCTATAATACATACCAATCTTAGGTCGTAAATTTATATTTTTATTAAAGGAAATTTTTTTAATTCAAATGTATAATTGAATATTAGGATGGTACGTACACAACAACAACAAAAAATGATCAAAAAATTATAACAATCAACAAAATTTTTTTTTTACAACAAGAAGAAAACTAAATTAACCAAAATTAGATTATAGAGCACTTTATGGGTGAAGAAAAACCAACAAAAGAAAATAAAACATTAGCCTCTCTAACTAATTTAGCGAGCATATCTGCTTAATTTTGTGTTCCATGATCTTCCACGATGAATGAGTTTTAACTGTAGGAGTAACGTCCTGAGCCAGGTAAGGTCAGCAACCTCTGCCGCAAAAATGGGCCACTTAAAAGGTTTGTCTACGATTTGGATCAGTTTTGTCGAGTCAGTGATGAAAATAGAGCAATCACGTCTCATCCAATGGAGACATTTGAGCGACCAAATTAGCGCTAAAAGTTCTGTGTGTAATGGGGAGATGGCTAAACGAATACATGCATATCCCATCATCTCAGGTTCTCCAGTGTTAGAAGACAAATGCCACCCAATTCCACTTAATTATAGTATCTCCAGCTTTCCATGATCCATCGAAACTACAAGCCTCCAAGAAGGAAGGGGGTTAGGTCATGAAACCGAGTTTTTTTTAAAGTCTATACACTACATATGAGTCAGTGACTGCGTTGGCATCTTGTGCTTCCTTTGTAGCAAGCTCTACGCTGTCCGGAGGATCTCACTTAGTGTTTTGAAAACACCATGCATTTCTCGCTTTCCAAATACATCATATAATCCATGGGAAAGATTGAAAAGTTTCTTTTACAAGGGAGCTCTTTGCCGCACAAGAAAGTAAATAATGCATATTCTGAAATAGATTCTTGGTCAGGAAAACCCCGATCGATGTTGGAATGGGTGAAAGAAGCCAACATTGCGAAGCGGGCGGGCAAGTGAAAAGCACATGGTTAATCGTTTCCGAAATTTTCCCGCAACGGTCACAGAAATCGTCTACTCTCAACTTACGTTTGAGAAGTTGTGCGTTAACTGCTATCGCACCCGAGAGAATTTTCCAAAGATAATGTTTAAGTTTAGAGGAGGTTGGTAGTGCCCAAACTACCTCTGAAGTGGGAGTATTGATGGTAACTCTGGCCACCCATTCGTTTGATCCATCAGTTTAGTTAAACCTATGTCGTACCCCAATTTTACCGTATAGTTTTCAGATTTTGTATAATACCATGTTAAAGCTCGAAGAAGATGAAGATGAAGAAGAGTAAAGTTGTTAGAAGTTTGTTAAAATGTTTCTCTAATTCAAAATGTACTCATATACAATGTATTTATACATTAATCAAATACCGGTTTAACTAAACCAGTTTAATAATATTTGAAATCTAATACCCCTCCCTCAAGATGGAACACATAATTTATGAGTTCCCATCTTGGCCATAAGTGTGTGAAAAACTCCTGGTTGAACTGCCTTTGTAAACAAATCTGCCAATTGGAATTGAGTCTTCACATGGAGAGTTTTTAGAAAACCATATTGTATCTTTTCCCTAACCACGTGACAATCATTCTCAATATGTTTAGTCCGTTCATGGAATACCGGATTTGAAGCAATGTGTAAGGCCGATTGATTGTCACAATAAAGAGTGGCTGGTCCTTTTGGAGCTGAATGTAAATCAGAGAGAAGTGAATGTAACCAAACAAGCTCACAAGTAGCATCAGCCATGGCCCTATATTCTGATTCGGAACTACTTCTAGAAACAGTCGGCTGCTTCTTAGCTTTCCAAGATACCAATGAATCTCCCAAAAACATACAAAAGCCTGTGATTGATCGTCTTGAATCCAGACAGGAGGACCAATCAGCATCTGAAAAACCAGTAAGATGCAGAGCAGAAGCAGCTGAATAAAAAAGACCTTGACTTGGATCATTCTTCAAGTACCTTAAAACTCTATATGCAGTCTGTAAGTGTGTAGTACGAGGATTGGCCATGAACTGACTTAATTTGTGTACAGCAAATGTTATGTCTGGCCGTGTATGAGTCAAGTAGAGCATTCTACCAACAAGTCTACGAAAAACAGAAGCATCCTCTAGTAAATCACCTGTAGAATCTGAAAGCTTCAAGTTAGGTTCCATAGGTATAGAAACAGGTTTACATCCCAAAAGACCAGCTTCCTCAAGCAACTCCAGAGCATATTTACGCTGATTAATTGCAATACCATCTGTTGTACGAGCCATCTCAAATCCCAGAAAATACTTTGCTGGTCCAAGATCTCGCAGCTTAAAAACAGATTGTAACATTGCTTTGAAAGAGTTGATATCTGTATCATTGCTTCCCACGACCAAAATGTCATCAACATATACTAGAATAGCCAAGAAAGAAGCATCAGTACACTTGACAAATAAGGAATGATCAGCATAAGCTTGTGTGAATCCTTGAGTTAGCAAAACTGATGATAGCTTTTGATTCCACTGTCTAGAGGCTTGTTTTAAGCCATAAAGAGATTTATGGAGTTTACAGACAGCAGTGGAACTGTAATTTTGGCCTGATAATTGAGAATACCCTTGAGGAAGTTTCATATATATCTCCTCATCGAGATCACCATTTAGGAATGCATTACTAATATCCAGTTGAATGATGGACCACTATTTAATGGCAGCAAGAGCAACAAGAGTCCTAAAAGAACTCATCTTAGCAACAGGTGAAAAAGTATCCAGATAATCCAACCCCTCCAATTGTGTGTAACCTTTGGCAACTAAACGTGCCTTATATCTCTCAATAGACCCATCTGGATTGTACTTAATGGTATATACCCATTTACAACCAACATGGTGTTTACCCTCAGGAAGATCACATACTGACCATGTGTTATTAGTCTCTAAAGATG
>OVBE01012811.1:0-13125 GCA_900406425.1 Iberis pinnata
GGTTTTTAAAAACTGGGTATTTTTTGGGCGGGCTTAAAACGGGCTCGGGTAGGGTAAGGTAAAAAAGCTCATTTTTACATCTCTAATTATAGAATAACATTGCTATTTTAATTTTATTTTTTTATTATTTTTTAGTGAGAAATATAATTGAACCAATAAAAAAACAACAAATGTAAGAAACTTGTTAAAACTCTTTCTCGGTCCTATTTTTCTAATATTTACATATAATTTATTGTTAAGAAACTATCTTAGAAACATGGATAAAGATCTCCAACTCTGAAAAGTATGTATTGATAGTTTAGCCACTAAATAAGTAAATAAAAATTCATACTCCATCAAAATTTAAGAACAAATCAATAAGCGGTTCTTAAATTTATTTTAATTATATATTTTTGAAATCTTGTAAGTTAACATGTTAGTGATATCGATCTTATCACTATTTAAAAAAAAAAAACAAATCACAAATCTAATGAAAATAGTATAAAATACAGTTTTTTATAAAGAATTTTAGGACCTTATCTTAACATACAATTTTTTTTTTTTTAACACATTTTTGTTAAAAGTTTTCATTAGAAAATCCAATGGAAGTGATCTAATAATCTAAAAATATTATCTTTAAAAAATTTGGAAGTCAAAATCAATTTCTTTCGAGGATCATTCTTTTAAGAGATGGTAGGGTCGAATAATAATGTTTATTTTATTACACTGTGCCTATGTCGACTGCGTTATTTTTCCTTTTTTTTTCACACGTTATTTTTCCTTTAAAAGCACTATTAAATGTCATTACTTTATATCTTTTATTTTTTATAAATCTTACCACTTATTTTGTATGAATAACATGTTATTTTATATGTTACTCAATATGTTATACTTTTTTACTAAAGACGGAACAATCCATTACATTGTCACCATTCATACATTATAAAATATTATATATATATATTCAATAATTAAATATTATTAAATAAATTCGCACATAATCTAAATGAAGGGTAAAAAAACAATAAAAGTATTTCACAATAAAACAAATATTTGTTACTAATCAAATAAAAACAAAGAGTGTTGTTATATAAATCGGAACGCTTTTAACGTAAATGCGACACATAAACAAAATTATAATTCATAAGATCTTGATACGTGATATTGTTAATTGAGATTATGATACATGTCAACATATTATTTTAAACTAATGGAAAATTTATTATTGTTAGTTTATTATTTTTAAAAAATAAAGAATATCAAAAATGAAATATGTATTGCTCTTTTAAATGGAAACTACATAAATAATAACAAAAATATTGATTTTATAATTTAACACAAATTATAATACTAAAATAACAAANTACTAAAATAACAAAAATATACACTTATATTTGTTTAAATCTAAAAAAGTGCAACATATGTTGATATTAGTTTTAACGATTTTGTAAAAAGAAATTATAAATCAAAATAACTAATAATAACTAAACTTTTATTTTAACGTCGATTAAAATATATAATAATACGGATTATTATATTTAAATCTAAATAATTTACTTATACCCGCGTATCACGCAGAACCTAATCTAGTGTGATATAATTTTAGATAAATAAAAACACGAGACAATATATTCTTTTGTTAAAAGTAATATTTTTGTGTACAATAAAAAGCGGTGTAGTCTGTAATTGAATCAAAATATATAGCTCAAGTGCAAAATTAATTTTCTGTAATATTTCATGATAAAATATATTAATATATATATTTTTTTTCAAATTACCTGATATTTTTTTTAGTAAAAAACTAAAATTTTAGTTTATAAAATGTACACATTTATCGTAGATATCATACTAAGGATAAAATCAAAGAATATATAGAAAAAAAAAACTATGAGTATATTAAAAAAATTAAAATTATACAACAATAGTACATTTGTAGTACTAAAATTATCTTATGAAATTTTTTTTTACTCAATTTTAAAATTATATAATTTATAGTTTTGAAGCCTTATATCAATAAATTTTTTTTGTTCAACCGTAGATAATAAATTATTTATAATATATGCACTATTTATTATTTTGTTACTATTTAAATATTATTCCATACCACTTATTTTGTAAAAATCATACTTGTAATGTTGATTAACAACAACAAGAAAATCATACTTGTTACACTTTACCTACACCACAATCTCTAATATATTATCTTATACCATTCAAGACCTAAGTAATTTTATATATATATATATATATATATATATATATTTTGTTTGAACATACTATTCTAACAAGAAGTCTTTTTCTTATATTAGTACAAAGTCAAAAGAAATCCATAAGCTTGTCACATCACTCTTCTACAGCTAAGATTATATTGGTTTAAATTAGATTATATAAACATAAATGTCAGTATCATTTAAGCAAGCACACTTAAATATCTGGCACAAACTTCCAGTCTCTCTCCTTTAGCCAGATCATGTTATTAAACTCATATCTTTTTCCTTTTACTAATTAGGGCTTTGCAAAAAAACCCGGAACCGAAGAACCGGAATCGAAAAATCGAAAAAACGGTTTTGGTTTCGGTTCCACCCAAAAATACTCAATGGTTCTTGAGATGGGTAGGAACCGGAACTGAACCGAAAACCAAATACCCGAAACATATATATATATATATATATACATATTATATATTTCAGGTACTTTAGTTTTTTGGGGTAATTTATATTTTTATTCGGGTAATATTTGTATATTCGGGTACTTACGGGTAATGGTCTTAATTTTTTGGGTATTTTAGTTGTTTTCGGTTGATTTTTGTGTTTTCGAGTATTTTTTGGTATTTTGGGTATGAAAATACCCAGAACCGACTTAGAACCAAAAATTTTGGATATTTTTTGGTATTTCGGATCAAATACCCGGAACCGATTTGGAACCGAGAATTTCGGTTATTTTCCGGTTTCATTAACATAGAACCGAACTGATCCAGAATCGGAAGGAACCGAACCAGAACCAAACCGGAACCAAACAGAAAAATTGAAAATGATATATTGAATACTAGAATTCGGGAACCAAAAAATCCGAACCAAATGATTTGGATCCTGAACCGAACCGAATATCCGAAAGTTCAGCCCTATTACTAATAGTATTATTAACAAAGGCATATCATAACTCCCAATTTTTTTTTGGGGGCGTTAAAGTGGATTTTCAGAAAGACAAAACAGAACATAACAAAAGAAAAAAAACTTCAGATCTGTATCTGCCTCGTTAATTTAGCCGTTACTGTTTTGTTGCCTTGTTGATTCATCAACTGATTCAAATCTGAAATCTGTCTTCCTAAAAAGTGCATCTTTATAATGTGTTCACACTTCATGAATAATACAAATTACAAAAGAATTTTTTGTAGTATTTTAGATCTATCTATCTTTTTGTTTGTGGGGACAATTAATAACACCTGTCCATATGTTTCACCAGAGCTACCTCAAGCATATTTTGTTGTCTATCAGAATATGTTCTTTTTGAAAAGAACATTTTAAAAGGTTGATGGTATGTTGATTATTTAAAAAATGTTTACATTCACGATAAACTAAATAAAAAATTAGTATTGGTGCCTAAAAATACATGCTCTTTAACGGGGCTCTATGTCTTAGTTTTCTTTTTATTATTATAAAGCTACAACTCTGTTTCAGTATAATTTTCTTTGTGTGTACATGTGTTAGCCCTTACAGGTTTGACGAGGAAGTACCATTGGAACTCAATTTTGATAATGTGTCAAAATTTAAGTTACATTGAATTATAAATGAATGGTCCAAATGGTTAATTTAAATAGTTTATATAATTTTCTTAAAAAAAAATTATAACGAGCACAATATCTTAAATGAATTGGAGCAATAGTAAAAGAATTTATGCAAAACCACTTGAATAAAGTGAACAAATTTATTGGAATATTTTTTTATGACATATTTCTTTTGATGATTCTGGTTTCCGGAGTTTTGAAGGAGAGAGTCACCGAAATTCATCTCACGTTAATTGACGGTGGCCAAAATTTGAACCCAAGTTACCACAAGAGCTAGAAGTCTCAGTTAATTTATTGGAATATTTTTCTAACTTTTATTAAAATATTAAATAAATGCTCGCGTAACACAGAGATATGAAAAAATATTTTAATTATAATATTAATAGATTGTTAATTAAGATTCATGTAAATAATTTTATATTATAACTTATGTTCTGTTATATAAATTGGTATTTAAAAGCAATAATTAAAAATATACAAAGCTCATTTATATTATCTACAAAATTTGAGATAATTCTATTTAGTGTTTTCAAAAAATGTTCTCGCTTATATTTTTATATTTCTCTTAAAAAATAGTATGTTTTTTAGTTAGTTTTTAAAAATAATTGAGTATTATTATTATTTTTTAATAATTCATATTACTATATTGACTTTTCGTGATTTTTATTTTAAAATTTGCAACAAATTTTAGAAAAAATTAAATTTTCTAAGAATGTTTGTTTGATAGTTGATGATATGAATTTTTTTTATGTGACAACGTATCAAAATTTTAGAATAAGAGATAAATATAACACATATCACCATCTAATGAATTATAATTTTTACGCGTTTTGTTTTATAAATAAGATTTCAAACATAAGTTTTAGAATAGTTCTAAATTTCTTTTTTTAAAAGATATATATTCTTTGTCAACAAAATATTTTCTAAGTTCTAACATCATACATGGAAATATTTTGTAAATTCTTTCATTACGCAATAAAAACAATTATTTCCTAAACGTTCTATTTTCTTATTAATATAAAATTATTCTATAATTAAAATTAAAATTATATCTAGTAGAATCCTTTACCCATTTCTTTAATAAAAATTTTACAACTTTATAATCATTTTCCAATCTACAAGTACTCTGAATTGGTTTGGAGAAGAAACAAAAAAAATCAGGAATGATCTGAGTATTTAAGTAGTAGAAGAAAAGTTATCACCTTTCGACCTCATTAGATCTTTAAGAAGACGATACATACACATATACATACAAATCTACAGAGAGAAAAGAGATGGGTAGTTACAAAATGTGTTTGATCTTCACAAGGAAGTTCAGAGTCACGGAGCCTGGTCCAGTTGATGACGTTAGAGATGTCTTTCAGAAATATTCCGACGGTGAGACTCACATGTCGCCGGAGCAACTGCGGAAGTTCATAGAGGCGGAAGGAGGTGGAAGAAAATCGAGCTTGGAGGAGGCAGAGAAGATCGTTGACGATGTCCTTCGCCGGAAACATCACATTGCAAAGTTCACAAGACGAAATCTCACAATTGAGGATTTCAACTATTTTCTGTTTTCCACTGATCTTAATCCTCCCATCGCCGATCAGGTTTGACTTTTTTCCTCTATTAAAGTCAACTTTCAAAAATGCTAGAGAAACAAAAGTCTTGGTTTTTGGGGATTGATTGTGTTTGTTGAACAAAATTTGGCATAGAAAGATTACGTTTTTAGTTGTTATGAAGTATGAACTAACCAGTAATCAAAATCAAGAATTTTCACATGATTTTAGGTTGGTTTCTTTGATTGAGAACTGAGAAAATTAGGTAAAGTTTCTGAAAGTTGATTCACCTGTCTAAATTTAGAAAATTCTTCTTTTTGGATACTTTCTATTTTAGGAGATGCTTAATTCCTGAGATACTTAGCTATAAGATTCAAATCTTGATTTTTGAGTGATATTTATACTATGGTTTGATCATATTTTGTCAGGTCCATCATAAAATGGATGCTCCATTGTCACATTACTTTATATTCACAGGCCACAACTCTTACTTAACTGGTAATCAGCTAAGTAGCAACTGCAGTGACCTTCCTATTGCAAATGCTTTAAAACAAGGCGTGAGAGTGGTTGAATTGGATCTTTGGCCACGTGGTAACAACGATGTCTGTGTTAAACATGGAAGGTATTTTCATTTCTCACTCTGAATCTTTCTTAAGCCAATATGAATGAGTATTACTTTGATCAAACTTCAGGACCTTGACTAAGGCTGTGAAATTGGGGAAATGTTTGGAATCAATTAAAGCTCATGCCTTTACAACTTCAAAGTATCCTGTTATTATTACTCTCGAAGACCATCTCACGACTAAACTTCAATCTAAAGTTGCCAAGGTTTTCCTTCTTTTCACTGTTATACAGTCTTCATGATGTATATGAATAACTGTGATTGATTGCTTCTCTGCACAGATGATAACTCAGACATTTGGAGATATGTTGTATTACCATGATTATGAAAGCTCCAACGAATTTCCTTCACCAGAAGAGTTAAAGGAAAAGATTTTAATATCAACAAAACCTCCAAAGGAGTACTTAGAAGCTAACGATACAAAGGAGAAAGATAATGGTGCAAAAGGGAAGGATTCAGATGAAGATGTATGGGGCAAGGAGCCATCAGATCTTATTTCAACTCGATCTGATCTCGACAAGGTTTGTTCATTTAAGCATCAAGTGTTTTGCTTGCTTTAAACTCATACCATTTTTATAATTATATTCAGGTCACAAACAGTATAAATTATCGCATTCAAGAAGATGAAGAGAGGGGGTCTTGTGATTTTGATACATCATTCCCAGCACAAGCACCAGAATACAAGCGCCTTATTGCCATCCACGCAGGTAAGCCAAAGGGCGGCTTAAGAATGGCTTTAAAGGTTGATCCGAATAAAATCAGACGGCTTAGTCTAAGTGAGCAATTACTTGAGAAAGCTGTAGCATCATATGGTACAGATGTTATAAGATTCACTCAGAAGAACTTTCTGAGGATATATCCCAAAGGCACAAGATTTAACTCTTCAAACTATAAACCTCAGATCGGTTGGATGAGCGGAGCTCAAATGATTGCATTCAATATGCAGGTTTGTCTCAGATTTCCAATTTTTTGTAACCATTATGATGTTAAAATGTACTTTTTGGAAACATAAATGCAGGGGTATGGAAGAGCATTGTGGCTGATGCAAGGAATGTTTCGAGCAAATGGAGGATGCGGTTATGTCAAGAAGCCAGATTTTCTGATGAAAGTAGGTCCCAAGGGACAAGTTTTTGACCCCAAAGAGAATTTGTCTCCAAAGAAAACTTTAAAGGTTGGTTAGACTACACAAAGTTGAACATATATATTGGTTACTTCATCTATGGCTTCCACACTTTCTTGATTAACATCTAACAATGACAGGTTAAAGTATATACGGGAGATGGATGGCACCTTGACTTCAGAAAAACTCACTTTGATCGATATTCTCCTCCAGACTTCTATGTTAAAGTATGTGAACTCCTATCTTGATTTCTCCCTTTTCTCCTAGTCTTGATTGAAATGAAATTTTCAGCTTTTTGGTAAATATATACAGGTTGGTATTGCAGGAGCACCTGTAGATGAGGTAATGGAGAAAACAAAAGTAAAGTATGATACATGGACACCTATTTGGAATGAAGAGTTCACATTCCGGTTAACTGTTCCTGAACTTGCTTTGCTTCGTATTGAAGTTCATGAGTATGATTCAAATGAAAAAGATGATTTTGGAGGTCAAACTTGTTTACCTCTGTCTGAGTTAAGACAAGGCATACGTGCTGTTCCACTCTCCGATCGAAAGGGCAAGAAATACAGCTTCACGCGGCTTCTTATGCGCTTCGAGTTTGTCTAAAGTCAGCCATTTTTTTGGTGGGTGTATTTGGTAAGAACTTAAACTGTAAACTATAGTTTCTTGAATGGAATATATCAGAATCTCATCACTATATATATATGCATATAAACTATAAGAGTAATAACGTATGGAAGAACAAAGAACGATTTAAAATCTGATGAATGAGTATCAATTTCATGTCGAATATGCATGAGTTAGAACACTTTTAAATAGATACATAAAAATAGAGATTGGCTAGTTGCTTTTACTGGAGATGAGTGTTTCGATTTCAAGAAGAAAAGATCTAAGATGGATTGTGATGTTTTGAGTTTTTGTTTATACCGAAGTTAAATAGTTAACTAGTGAGAACAATATCCCTTATTGATATGTTTTGACCAGTTAGTGGAGATTTCTATACTATTGATTTGCGGTTATTAACAGTTTAGTTGAAATAAAATCAAGTAGTTAGCTTCGACCACAGCGAACCACATACCACAAAGGCCCACTTTGCTTTTTTTATTCAATAGACGTCTCTTCTTGGTAATTTCCTACTGTATTATTATAAATGACCAAAACCATTCAACGAAATGTCATACAAAGCACCAACAAAATAAAAGAAAATAGAATCCCTTTGAGATCTTCAATGGAAGCCTCGAAAGTTGGAGAAAAGCGGAAGAAATCGGATGAAGTTTGGTCAGTTGTTTCCTTTCAAGCAAAAACCGAAACAAAAACAAAAGTAAGGTTGCTTGACGATGGCTATAAATGGAGAAAATATGGCCAGAGAGATATACTTGGAAGGAAGTTCGCAAGGTCTCTTCTTTCTTTACTAATTGCTTAACAAACGTTCGATTAGACAAAATCAAATAGAGGCATAAAAAAATATTATCAACCGTTTACTCAACACATGTTTTTTTTCTCTTTTGCCGGCAATATTCTTATCCTTTTATATATATTTATAAAATCAACGCCTTGTGTTTGATTTAATCTAAGTCAACTCTGTGTATATGCATTCGTCTGCGTACAGGGGCTACTATAGGTGTGTAAACAGAAAGAACAAAGGATGCAATGCGACAAAACAAGTTCAGAGACTAACTAATGATGAAGGTGTGGTCGTGACCATATACCGTGGTCTGCATTCACATTCAAAACCAGACGAAGTTGTGGTCGAGACCACTAACTCTAGTCCGGATCCTCATTCAGAATCATCAGAGATCTTAATATTGCCCAATCTCGAAGTTAACGAGAATGCCCAAAGCCCAGTTTCAAAGAAAATATTTTCAATATAACCAAGTCTTTTTTTTTTGTCAATCAATATAACCAAGTCAACTCTCCTTACACTTGTATTTTGACTTTTACATCCAATACCACTTTTCTCTTTATTTCTATTTATTACTTGCGCTTAAGGTACGCCGCGGCGTTTCTAAAGCTTTTATGGCAGTTAAAACGGACATTTCAAAAGCATATGATCGTTTGGAGTGGTCCTTCCTTCAAGAGACAATGACAAGAATGGGGTTCTCTCTTCGCTGGATTGGTTGGATAATGCAGTGTGTTGGATCTGTTTCTTATTCCGTCCTAATAAATGGACAACCTCGCGGTCATATAATACCGGAACGTGGACTACGTCAAGGCGATCCGCTCTCTCCGTATTTATATATTTTATGTTCTCAGGTCTTAACTCATATACTTCATCACGCTGTCACTTCCAAGCGAATCCGGGGTATTAAAATAAGTCGAGGCGGACCGACAATTAGTCATCTTCTCTTTGCAGATGACTCCTTATTCTTTTGCAATGCAAACCACCGCTCAACGGCAACCTTGCTGGATATTTTTCGGACTTACGAACAAGTTTCCGGTCAAGTTATCAATCGCAACAAATCATGCATTACATTTGGCTCGTGCGTGATACACTCCTACCGTACAAGAATTCGAAGTATGCTTAATATTCATAATTATGGTGGTTCCAGTCGCTATCTTGGGTTACCGGAAGTCTTTGGTTCAAAGAAAACCGAATTATTTCAGTTCATTGTTGAAAAAGTGAGCCAACGCACCCAAGGTTGGACGAGACGCTTCTTATCACCTATTGGTAAGGAGATCTTAATCAAATCCATCGCGTTGGCTATGTCTTTATATTCGATGAGCTGCTTTAAATTACCTAAATGAATATGTGAGGATATTGAACGGGTCGTCTCCAAATTTTGGTGGTCTAAACATGATTCGCAACGACGTTCGATGCATTGGTTAGCTTGGAAACATATGACTTATCCCAAACGGGAAGGAGGTTTGGGATTTCGGGATTTAGAACAGTTTAATAATGCCCTCTTGGCAAAACAAATATGGCGGATTATTGAGTATCCACATAGTTTACTGGCGCGTACTCTCAAAGGACGCTACTTTTCTCCTACTTCGGTTATGAATGCTTCGGAAGGTACAAGTCCATCATTCGGATGGCGGTCACTCCTTCATGGTCGACGTATAATTTCACTTGGTTTACGTCGTTTCATTGGTGATGGTCAGTCTACACTTCTGTTTAACGACAGCTGGCTTCCGACGAACCCCCCCACGTCCTCCTAAACCGAGACATGATCTCTTAGTTCCTCCACAGGTTCCTATCAGCAGTTGTATTACACCGCATAATCAGTGGGACATTTCACAGCTTCATAATATAGTTGACGCCGACGATATTGATTTGATCTTGAATGTTCATCTCCCACGCCAACGGGTACATGATCGGATATATTGGAAGTATAATGTTCACGGTCGCTATACGGTGAAATCTGGATATTGGGTTGCCACACACCCCGATGATATGGATGCCTTTGTCCCTACAATGAGTAATTGTGATCTTAAACGCCAAGCCTGGAAGTTACCGATCTTACCTAAGATCAAACATTTTATTTGGCGCATACTCTCCAATATTCTGCCAACGAGATATGAACTTCAACGCAGACATATTGGATCATCATCGACATGCCCTTTTTGTCATGCCTTAGAAGACACTGATCATATACTATTTTCTTGCCCAAGACTTGAACCGGCATGGCAACATGTAATGGTCCCTAATCTAAATGCTTATGTTCCCCATGTTTCGCCTATACCCAAACTACAACAGCTATTTGATCATTTTGCACATGGGAATCTTCCGTTGTCTATGCGGATTCGCCCATTTTGGTTCTTGTGGCATGTTTGGAAACAACGGAATGATTTTATATTTAACGGACGAACGGGTACTACTTTAGACCTTATCCAACGTGTAGACTTTGACGTTGATGAATGGATTAACCTCCACCCAAGTCCCCAGGTCTTAGCGAAGATCCGTCCAATAACTTCTTGGCAACGCCCACAAGATACATGGATAAAATGCAACTTCGATGCCACGTTCCATAAATCTACAACATCCTCTACCTATGGTTGTGTCTACCGTAATGCTTCGGGTACATATTGTGGCGCATTCCAAGGGAAAGGCGAAAGAGTAACAACTGCTATCGAAGCTGAAGCACAGGCTCTAATAGCTGTTATGCAACATGCGTGGATTCGTGGTTATACTAAAGTACATTTTGAAGGTGATAATTTAACTTTTGTGGATACATTCACTAAGGACATGTTTCATATTCATTTGGAGAAATGGCGTGCGGACTACATGTTTTGGGCTAGACATTTTCATTCAATAAACCTTGTTTGGGTCCCGCGAGAATCTAACAGGGTCGCCAATGAACTGGCAAAACGTCAACTAAGTTTAAACACCTTGTTTACCTTTCACTATTTTGTTCCCCATTGTATTACCAATTTACTGCATTTTGATTACCTTGTATTGAACACTTTCATTTAATAAAGATATGTGTGTTAAAAAAAAAACAGTTTAATTTTCTGTTTTATTTTTAATGAATGCATCATTTTATTTGATTTTGATAGTTATTGAGTTATAAGAATAAAGACATAACTTACCTATAATATGTATTGAAGGGAGAATATTTTTTATATCATATAAAAAATGAGTAATTTTGTATATTGGGTACTTTTTGTTCTTTAATTTGGAAAATATGTACTTTTTAATTTTGAAAATAGACATTTTTGTTCATTCACATGAACCATTCATCGTTCACATAAATCATTCATCGTTCACAAAAACAATTCATCATTCACAAAAACAATTCACATTCATCATTCACAGACAATTCATCATCCACGATACAAAAAAGTACCCAAATACAAATTTTTTTTATAAAATACCATTTTAACAAATTAAAAAACTTTTGAATACCTTATTACCCAATTTTCTCTAAAAAAATCTAACATATACATTCTCTCCATTTCTTCCTTTTTTTCCAAAAGTCAAATTATACAACATGTTTCTATAATATATCATTTATCAATTGAATGATTTTTAGTCGCTTTAAGGACTTACATTAAAACCGAATTCCAAAATACATTAACTTTTTGGTTAGCAACATTTTACTGAAATTTGAAAATCCTTTTATTCTATACTACACTTTTACCTGCCTTACGAGCGAGTTAGTGTAAATAATAGGAATTAAAAATATCATAGAAAAACTAAACATATATTATAACTTTAATATTAATTTAGTCTTTTTAACTACAAAATAATTTAACTGGATATAATCATATAATTATAAAAATTTGATGCAAATTAAGCATCATTTTGTAAGAAACTAATAATCATTAACAAAAACTATAATGATTTACCTTCTACTTTTTATGTTTTTTTGTGCAAAATATTTTACGTTTTCTTCTTATGTATCTTTTCGATTGTATTAAAAAAAAAATTAAAACTACTTTCCAACAATTTTTTTAGTATTATTTTTAAGTAGTTAGTTGGTATTTGCCCCGTCTATAATCTTAGTTAATTTTTTCTTCAAATTCTATAATCTTAATTATGCCCAGTCTTAGAATGGATTTATAATCGAATTATATTTCTACTATCAATAATATATTCAATATCTTATATTTAATATTATTTAAAATAAATATTACTTTATGTCAAGGGAACTGCAAATTAAATTTCACCATTTGAACATACTATCTTGAAAATTAAACAGCTAGCATATTGTGAAAAAAAATAATAATAATAATAAACAGCTAGCATAAGAAGTGAGCTATAGTAACTATAACTACTTTTTGTTCTCCTCTCTCTTCTTTCTACCCACTTTGTCTGCTATACCGCTTCCTTTGCCCGGTTTGGCACCAGTGATTGGCTTTTGGTCGGCGCCAGCGCCGCATTTAGTTTTTTTTTCCGCTTTTTTCTTTTACTCGGTTGCTTGTTCCGCCGTGACTTCTTCAAGGTTCTGTGATTTTTCCTCCAAACCTTGTTCTTTCGTTCCATATCGCTTTCCTCTGACCATGCATCAGTCGTTACTTCAATGATCCGATCTGGTTTGAGCGTTTTAGGCAGGGGAAAATCTCAGGCACACATATCTTTATCTCGGTTGTAACACCCCGTTTCCGGTCAACCCCTTTGACCAAAAACGAGGTTATTACGCCT
>OVBE01012812.1:0-13124 GCA_900406425.1 Iberis pinnata
ATATATAGTCCTCTAAAAAGGGTTTTGGGTTAACCCTAAAACAATTGGGTTAACCAAATTGAAAATGGGTCAAGACTTGAAAAAATGTTGAAAATGTTGACTTTTTTCTGTATCGGTCTGCATTGACCGATGTGGTGACCGATACATGCTCCTGGAAAACGNTCCTGGAAAACGTAAATTTAAGTACCGGTTTGGCGAAACCGATGCACCAAACCGCTATGAACTTCAGAAGCTATAACTCTCTCGTCTTTGAAGCTATGATGGCATGTGATAGCTCTTTGGAAATCTGCTTCAATTGTATACAACTTTGATGAAGAATTATTCTCCTATTACGCAGTGGAAGGTGGTTTAAAAGATGCATCTTTGGGGTGAACGGTTTAGAGTTTCAAATCTAGCGGATCACAACTTTGCTGGCTCATATCTTGCAACTCCCTGGGGCGTTTAGGGTGATCATTGGTTTGTTGGAAAGATTGAATGCATGGATACAAGATTCTTCAAGATGACATGATGAAATTTCCATTGTAATATCTCCAAATTGCTTGATCTTTAAGGCTTGTTGTTTTGATCCNATATGCAAATGCACAAATACTAACCTAAATGATCATGAATCTAACCTAAATGGATGCAAAACAAAGCTATAAATATGCTAAAATACAAGTATATCACTTGACTTGAAAGAACCATTGCAATCATATCTGTTAGCATCACAAAAAACCTATTATCAAAACATTACACATGCAATCCGTCTCACAAGATTCGATAGTAGAATAAAATTATCTTGAAATCGATAGAAATAATGAAGACACTAGAGATGGTGCAACAAATTCAGAAAGAATGCTCAGGCGATTCACTTGTGATGACGCTTCGTGAATTTCTGATTCTTTTCTTTTTTTGACTAATCCTTTTGGGAGTATATAGCATTTTATTCACAGCAAAAGTTGTTTAGAACTCTTACAAGTTGACTTGATTTGAACATGTAAGGTTTAAATTTTTAATTCACAATATTCAACCGATTCAGTAAAGCAGTATCTGAGTAATCTTCAGACTCAATCTCATTTACTTTTATAACAGAGTCATTATTTTCTTACTTCATCCAGTATTGATGTGTTGTAATAATAACTCAGTCTCTATTTGTTTCATAATCATAATTGTTATTACTCACTCGTAACACAGACATTAAAATTCATAACTCAGCCATAAGGTAAAATGATAGTTGTAAAGTAAGAAAGAATCTGGCGTTTAGCAAACCGTACTCATTCATATAATAAGCATATCTCGATCGTAAAGTAAGCATAACTCAGTTGTGACGCTTTGATTAAACATGACTAAGTCGTAAAGAGTTTTAACTCAGTCATAATGTAAAATAATCATGAGTCATACATAAAGGATAACTCAGCCTTAACTTTCATGTTATTTTTCATAACTCATACAAACATTAGAAGTAACCTATCCGTATCGTTTCTTACTGTATCGTTTATTACTGTCTAAGACGATAATAATAACCCAGTTGATTAATAAAAAATGACTCATCTGTTTAATATATTAATTGTGTATAATACAAATAAACACTAATATCGGGAAATTTTATAACTGAGTTTACGCAGCTATGATGTAATATTATGATACCGAGGTCAAACCCTAGATGATGTCTACTATGTAATAGTATTACGCAACTATCATGTCATAGTATAAGGCTATGATGTCTTATTACTTCACCGAGGTAAAAAAAATTGAAGAGGCGAGAATACGAAAAATCGTGACTCTTCGATTAATATTCAAATTATTTGACATTGTGGTAAAAAAACCCCTCTGAAAATTTATAACACAACTGTAATGTTAATTTTAAAATTCATAACTCAATCGTACATTAAAAATAACTCAGATATACATGAACAATAAATCAGCCATTTTGAAATAATAATAATCCGTAAATCATTGGTAAACTGTAACTCAACCATATATAAATATGAACTCAACCATAATCAAACGTATTACTCTGTCGTATCATAAAAATATTTAAATCCATAAATCAGTTTTACATAATGCCCACTATTATTACTTTACCGATGTACATAAAAAAAGTAGAAGATGCGGGAATACGCAAAATCGTTACTCTTCGAGTTTTATATTAAAAAGGGATATCTATTAAAAATAGTGAACTCTGCCATTTGAGTTTGAAGTGACGGTTCTCACTCTCTCTCTATTTATTTATCTGTTTGCTCTGTTAATTTCTTAACAAATTCACAATCTCTCTTTATCTATTTTCCTCAAAAAAGTATGCATAAAATCTCTCTCTTTTGATTTCGATATTGCTCAGAAACAATATGCATTCAATCCGCTTCCCTCCTGCTTATCCTATTCAACCACCAAATGGGCCCCTAATCTCCAAATGTTTATTGTAATATTGCATGCTTATCTTATACAACCATCAAAGGTGGTTCTTGCAGTACTATAAGTGAAAATTTCGATCATACTTACTTATAGTACTATGCAAAACGGTACATTTATGTATTGATATATCTATTTTATCTTTAAAGGTGCTAATATCCTGTAATTTTTGATGTAGGCATGAGATTCAATTAAGTTTTTTGGATGCATATCTTCTAAATGGCATAATGTGAATCTTCAGTTGACCAAGAAGAAAAGAAGAAAGCTTTTTAATCTTTAATCACAATCTTACTAATTGTATTCAGTATTCTTGTGGAAATCCTAATAACATTCTTCTCTTGATTACAGAGCATGACAGAGAAATTCTTGAACTACCTCATGAACTATGTGACATCATTATATTAGAGCAATTATTAGAAGCCCATTTGAGTGATATATTAGCCCATGTAATTAGAGTTTTCAAACAAAATAGATTCATATATATATATCTATATATATATATATATATATATATGCTTGTAATGAGAACTTATGAAGTTAACATTGAGAGTTGTCTCCAAACAACTCTCCTCTCTTTCTAGTTCATGAGATTAATCAAATCACTTTGAATATTGGTGTTTTGATTAATCTGGATATTATTTCCCGTTGTTTTAACATTTACTATTTTTAATTTTTTTTTTTAATTGACATCACTTTGAATCTTGGTGTTTTGATTAATCTGGATATTTTTTCCCATTCTTTTATCATTAACTATTTTAATTTAGTTTTGAACTGGCAATCTAAGTTAGAGTTGATAATTTTAGTACTTTATGAAAACTCCAAATCTCTATAATGACGAAGTTAACTAAGTTTTAATGTAAACATAACTTATTCGCAAAGTACAAAAATCCACTTTGACATACACAAATAAGACTAAGCCTTTAGAAAAATAACTCAGCCATAAAATTCATCTTTAAATTTTTTTATCTCAAACAAAATTTAGAATAACTTAGCCGATTTGTTTATTACTAATTAAGACACCTTAATATCCCAGCAAAATCATATGATGCGTATTACGAAGCTATGATGTGATATTACGGTACCGTGTATAAACCCTAGGCGGGAAAACAAAAAATCGTTACTCTTCAGTTTATATTAAAAATATCTTGCTTTGATGCGATGATTTTCTGTCTCTCTCTATCGCGGCTATGATGTCTTATTCGCAACTATGATGTAATATTACAAGGAGTGTAATTACGTTACCGGGATAAGCCTTTGTGTTACTCAGAAGTCAGCCATAATGAAACCAGATTTCAGCCGTACATACAACCAGAACTCAGCCATATTTAATCTAGAACTCAGTTGTATAAAAAAAATATTCAAATCCATAAATTAGATTCACATTATGCCCAATTTTATTACTTTACCGAGGTAAAATAAAAAGTTTAAGAGGCTGAGATACGCAAAATCATGACTGTTGAATTTTTATATTAAACAATAACATTACCGTGTAATATATATCAAGTAATTGTTATAACCAAGGCAAATGATGTCTTACTATGCAGCTATGATGGGATAATACGTTTTGGACGTCAAACCCTATGCTTATTACACAGTTATTATATCAGTTATTATGTCATAGTATTAGGCAGCTATGATGCGATGATTAAATTAGTCTCTCTTTATATACCGCGAAGAATGTGATTTACAAGGTGTGTAATGATGTCTTATTACGTAACCGAGGACAAAAATTTGAAACTGATTACTTTACTCAGACATACACAAAGGAAAACCCAACATTTAGTAATATAACTCAACCATAACGTTAGTTTTAAATTTCAAAACTCAAACATACAGTAAAAGTAACTCAGACAGACATTAACAATAACTCAGCCGTACTAAAATAATTCTAATTTGTCAATCAATGGTAAACTGTAACTCAGCCATTTATAAACCAAAACTCAACCATTTATAAACCAGTACTCACCCGTAATTAAACTAGAACTCAGTTGTATCACAAAAACTTTCAAATCCGTAAATCAATTTCACATTATAATAACTTAGCCGTATTGTTTATTATATAATAATAATAAACCAGCGGAATGATAAACAAAAAATTAGCGTATAATATTGAGTATTGTTATAACCAAGGTTAATGATGTCTTACTACGTAGCTATGATGGGATAATACGTTTCTGAGGTCAAACCCTATGCTTATTACACAGTTATTATGACAGCTATTATGTCATAGTATTAGGCAGTTATGACGCAACGATTTTTTCTCTCTCTCTCTCTCTCTCTCTGCCGCAGATAATGTTATTTACGAGGTGTGTAATGAATGCAGAAATACGAAAAGTTGTGCCTAATTAGTTGTTGTATGGATATTTTTTTTCTTTTAGTAGTTTCGGTCTTAATCACAACTTAGTCATAAACATAACTCAGTGTTTCATATAATAGCCGTGTAAACATAATTTAGCCGCGAATATTTTGATTTAGGAGGCGTGTAATGATGCGGAAATACGAAAAATCATGACTCTTCTATTTATATTAAAAATGATGTGACTTTGAAGCGGCAATTATCTCTCTATTTATTTCTCTATTTCTCGATTTATTTGCAAACAACTTCTAAATCTCTCTCTTATCTTCCCCTTTCTCTGTAAATGTTTTTTATATTCATCACAAATCGTACACATGCAATTCAATTCCCTCCTGCTTATCCTATGTAATCACCACACATAATTTAAATCTCCAAATGTTTATTGTAACTTTGGCTGCTTATGTTCTGGTATACTATCTGCAACTTGATCTATAGGCTTCCGCTTTTTATTTTCCCCTAGCCACTTCAATGGGATAGTTGGACGACTCATTACGTTTCTTCATGAAGATGCATTGCGAACAAGGAGGCAAATTCTGCAAGAGAATGACATAGAAATTAATCAAGCAGAGAAAGAGATATTATAACAAGGATCAAGAAATCAACTTACTTCCTAGTTGCACTCTGACGCAAAATAACATCCAATACTCTTATAGAATCTTGAAGATTATTTGTTTCCTTTTCGTAAACAGCGCTTGCAATAGCCTGCATAGTAATCGTCGCAATATAGCTTATATAAACCCCACTATTTTCCCATTGCGTTTCTCATTGCCTTTGCGATTACCAAAGAAATATCCATTGGTTGTTGCGTTAGTTAATTCCCACATGAAGGACACTAAAAAGAGGAAGTCAGAAGCTCATAAACGCAAGGGTGACGGAATACAGTTCTTGTTCATCTATCTTATTTTTATTTGTTATGATGTAAATTAAAGTTAACTTCTAAGTGTTATAAAAAAAATTATGTTCAAAACAAGGTGATGAGATTGAGTATGACAATTACACATGTACTGCTTTATTGAAGTAGAATAACGATAAGTCAGACATTCATTACGGATTACTCAGTCGTAACGTTCATTTTAATTTTCATAACTTAGATAAACATTAAAAGTAACCTAGCTGTATTGTTTCTTATTGTTTCGTTTATTACTGTCTAAGACAATAATAGTAACCCAACTAAATGATAAACAATAACTCATTCATATCATATATTAACCGTGTATAATACGACTGAGCACTAATATCGTCAAATTTTTATATTCAAGGCAAATGTCTTATTTTTAGGCAGCTATGATGTGATATTATGATACTGCGGTCAAACCCTAGATGATGTCTACTGTGTCATATTACACAACTATTGTGTAATAATACGAGGCTATGAAGTCTTCTTACGTTACCGAGGTAAAAAAAAATGAGAACATAGCTATACTTAAACGAGAACTCATCCATAGATAAACCAAAATTCAGTCATCGTTAGTCCATAACTCAGTCGTATCACAAAACAAATTCAAATTCATAAATAGAGTAACATCAAAAAAGTTTTCACATTATGTCCACTCTTTCTACAACGAGAACATGTGTGTTCTTTCCTTGGATGTTTCTTCTCAAGTGAAATTTTTAAACCAGATTTCATCCTTTTTTGTCTTCCTGGTTGTGGACAAATAAACGGGGGAAGGTACGGTTTTTTATCCACGTTTTTTGAACTTGATCTGCTGAATTAAACGGCATAACTGATTGAGCATATGCGTTAACCAAATCAGTGTTGTAATGGTAATTAATGCACATGAATATACAATAAACTTTCCTGTTTACGGTAGCTGTGATTGCGTGCGTACATGGTAATTTCTCATGTTCGAAACCCTTGCATGTGCATGTTCTCGTAGTCAAGTTACCAACATGCAAAGACTGCCCATATTTAACTTCCATGCGAGCCTTATCAATCAATTTTACCCTGAGTAGTTTGGCGGAATCAACCCAACCCTATTATTAATTATCAATACAGAATAAAAAATATACGGCTTAATTATGATTTTTACGTCGGATATATAAACTGTGACAGCTGAGTTAACAATTGTGATAGTTGACTTACTTTTAGTAGTTTCTCGACACCCCAGGTAAGCGTGGTTTGCTGCGATACAGCATCCTCTGTCCGTTTAGAAAACCATCTGGTCATCATTTCCCGTATCAATTCTAATAGTCGAACAATGTTCAGACCTCTTGCATCTGACATTGCTCTGTTAATTGATTTCGCTATGTTCGTAGTCATCAAGTTGTACCTTTCACCCCGGAAATGGACACACGCCCACAATCGGACATCAGCTCTTTGGAGGTACCCATGAAGTTCAGGATCAATCGCCTGAAAATCTCGGATAATCGCATTAAAATCAGGCAACCTAAAACATCTTGCCACTTTCTTCACCAGACGAAAAACATCTTTTCCTTTGTATTATCCCAAAATGCTTTTATATAAATGGTACGTGAAAATTCCCCGAGAAGCCAGCAGATACACATTCCCAATTTCTTTCCCTATCAATTTGTGCCTATCTGAGAATATCTCAAGATCCTTCTCGTCAAGAATCAAAAGTTTTAGTGGCGTAAAAAATCATTCACACGATTCATCATTTTCAGTTTCAACCACAACGAAAGCTATTGGAAAGATATAAAAATTACCATCCTAAGCTAGCGCTGTGAGAAGTGTCCCTTTGTATTTACCATTAAGAAAAGTACTGTCTACGACCACACCTTTGCGCATAAAAGGAAACCCAGCTATGCTCGCACCAAACGAAAGGAACACATACATAAATCTTTCACACTCATCGATTTGAAGACGCGCAAATGTACCTGGATTCTTATCATCTATAAGTAAGATGACAAGTTATCAAACCCAATCTCAGGTGTTCCCTCATAAATTTCCATTGCAAGTTGCAGCATCTGTCCACATGACCCTTCGAATAAGTCAGCCGCATCAAAGAACTAACTTAGTCACATCAAAAACATAACTCAGCCTTAACGTTACAGTAACTCATCCTTTATGTTAAAATAACTAAGCATTAATGTAACTAAAACTCATCCTACCGATAATATAAATCAACCCAAAAAAATAAATACCTTTGTACCAAACTGATTATTGAAAACGTAACCACTCAAATAAGTCAATCGCATCATAAAATTAAGTCATTCACATCAAAAACATAACTCAAATTTAATATTAAAATAGTTAATATAACTCATTTTATCGTTAATATAACCCAGTCAAATATTTTAAGTAACTCGGCCCCAAAAAAAACCTCTATACCAAACTGCTTATTGATAGCTATTCCGACACTCACAAGTAGAACGGACGGACCAATGTCGCTTTTTTAGATCGAATAGAATGCTCAGTTACAGAACATGTATGTTTTCTAACTCAAATACGAACATAACATGTCGGGGAAACCCCTCGTTTAGACGCACAAACTCTCCAGGGACATCCAGCAACCCAACACTTAACAACTAGTGTTTTTGTATCATATACGTCTACATCAAAATCAAATTGATCCCTCAATGCAAGAAGTTTCAGTCGTCTCACCAACTCGGATTTACTCTCGTCTCGTTTCCCTACCGCAAGGTTTAGCGAATCCATCTCTAACCATAAAACCTCCGGATTCACATTGCATTGGCTCATCGACTAGCTATGAGATATCTTCTTTGGAGGTAGCGTCTTTGAATCTTTGTCTTCTACTGTAGACTCACCGTATGAGCTGAAGTTATCATATTCAGACGACGCACCATCTGAGTCATCCAACTTATCAAATGGGCTATCAAATTCATCATCTTCTTCGACCACTTCATGTTCTCTGCATACTTTCTCTTTTTTTCCTTCCACGTTACTATAGCAGTCTTTGTCATTTTCCTCGAAACGGACACCATCATAACCTTTACTGTAATAATCGCTATTAGATTCAATGTCTGAGGGTTCTCTTTCTGAGCTAAATTTATATAACCTCTTACTCTTCTATCTTGCTCCATCATTCGGACTAACTTCGCCATCTATTTTCTCTGTAATCTCTACACAAAGACGTACAGGTTCGAATTTCCATAGGCTTAGAAAACCTTGCAACTGTCGAATATTAGAGACATAAACTGGTGGATTATCCTGCGCCATTGTTTTCAAAGCTTTATTTGAGAACATGTAGCTCCGCAAATATGATGCCTCGACTCATTCAATCTGTAATCATCATATACCAACTTTTCTACTACTTCGCGTGTTGTTTGCCCATCTATAAGCAGAACTCTACATCATTTACTATCGGCGTCGAATACATATATGTGTTTCTTAACCCAGTTATCGAAAACAATAAGTACCCCATCCATAAGCTCTCAGAGAAAGATGGAGAATAAGATGAAGAAGATGATTACTGAAGAAGAATCGGTAAGACTATCCACAATGCAAAAAAAAAATTCAACACCCTCTTTCTCACTTTTAACCTTCCACATCATCATCCGCAATGGAAGATGACATGGAAATGATGCTCACAAGGATGCTATTATAGTAATTAATCTTTTAATAATTAATCAGTTCTAATAGGCTGGAAAACCATAAGTCAGCCCTATCGTCAACAAATTAGCGGTCACATGAATGATATTCTAGTAATTAATCTTTCGCTAACACGATGAGTTTAACGTTAATCCAGGTGATTGCGGCTGAGTATAGGTAGCTCAGCTATATAAACATCCATTAAGTCAGCCGTTCATTAAATAACCCAGTCTGCCGATGATCATTAAATGGTCCGGCGAAAAATAACTCAGCCGACAAGTCATCCCGCCGAAGTATAAGTCAGCTGTAACTTGAGTGCATAAGTCAACAGTTATCATGTAAGTCAGCCAGATTCGTATGTTAGCTGTAACATCGGCTGACTTATGACTGTAAGTCTGCCATTTACACATAAATAAGCCAGTTTTTGTAAGTAAGTCGTCATGAGCGGGTGACTTATATCCTTAAGTCGGCCAATTTCTCTTAACTCAACCGTGTTTAGTAACTCAGCTGCAACGTAATCATAACTAAACTGTATCGTAGTAAGTAGCGCTTCACGGTTGTGTTCATTAATACACGTCAGCGGATTCCTACGTGGCGAATGGCATTCTTGAAAATATGTTTTTTTTTGTCTTAACGTAATAGAAGGGCACGCTAAGCATTTAAAAAAAAAAAATTATGGTTCTAGTCATTTGTACTAAAATGTATGGTAGTTAAATTAACTTCCCTTTATGGTTATTAATGTTTGGATCTTCATTCATTAGGTGCTCATAATGCTAGATATGTCTTGATCACTCATTTCTAGACCTTAGGAAGTTTATTGCCCCGAAGGTGTTCGATAAAATTCATGAACCAAGTTTTGGCTGTTAAATGAGGCCTAACCAAGAGATTGTGATAGTTATTTTAGTGGTTGTATGGATTAGACCTTAATGCTTTCTTTGAGTGTTACTTTTCAAGGGATTGTTTAAGTTGCATGATTGGAAAATAGATTATTACCATGGCAGTGAATTAGTCTTAAATTGGAATTCCTAGACCAAGGATTGACATTGATTGATTGTTTCATTGTTGGTTGATTGACATTTGACATGGATCTTACTATCAATAGATATGATTAGCAAAAAAAAATTTGCCATGAATCAAAGTTGAATAAAAATTGGCTACAAAATAAGGTCAACGCATATTTATAAATCATCAATCAACCCCAATACAAATCCTATCTAGTCTAGATCCAATAACCAAAATTAAGCCCTAACATGCAAGAAAATAAAGAAAAAGAAAGATGCATATATTAAATGTAGTTGTAATACAAGTTCCTCCAAGATCAAAGAGAAATCTCCAAAGGAGATATCTTTGATCTTGGAGAATAAACAATAAGAAACTCGAGAGAAAACTGGAGAGAAGGTTGCTAAACAAAAGATTAGAATCAAAGTTGAATAGAAGTTGGATACAATATTAGGTCTAACACATATTTATAGGTCTTGGGTTTAACCAAAACACATGGGTTAACCCAATTGAAATTTGATAAAAACTTGGTCAAAGCTCTAATGTTAACTTCCAAATGGGACATACAATTATACAGAGACGTCTGTATCAGTTTCTTGGCCGATACAAACTCCCCGATACAGACACCCAATGGAGGACTCTCTTTGTTGTAGTCCTTGGTTTTTGTATAGAGATGTTTGTATCAGTGTCTTGGCCGATATAAACTCCCTAATACAGACACCCAATTCAGGATTGTTTTTGTTGTAGTCTCTGGGTTTTGTGCAGAGACGTTTGTATCGGTTTCTTGGCCTATACAAACTCCCCGATACAGACACCCATTTGCTTCTTTTTGCTCTTTTGCATCCAGTTCATCTCTATTTTGATTTCATTCACCTTCAATACCTGAAATATTAACATGACATGCAAATTCATCCTATATATGCCTTAATACAAATGAATATACTTGAAATGAATATAAAATAAGAGTTACAATGCATCAAATTCACAATATATCAATTCCCCCAAACTTATCGTTTGCTTGTCTTCAAGCAAGGAACAAATGTAAGTAAGAAGGAGAGGTTTGAAAATGGGAACCTCGGAACCAAAAGATTCAAGTTAGAGTGTAATGAACTAACTTCTCAAAGATAATACATCATCAGTCTCAAACTAGCATCACTACTTATCTCATCATTCAAGCATTTTCACAATCCAACCTATTTCTAGAAGTATGTGATCCCCTTGTCTAGCTTAGGTCATATATCTACATTCAATTAGATTGGTGAATCATGCTCAAATAATGATCTTAGAGGTTCCAATTGGTTAGGTCGAATAGGGACTCCAATGCATCAAAAGAATGTTCACACAACATTCATGTATATCACTCAAATGGAGTGACTAGAGAAGAAAAATCAAGACAAAGGGTAATGAAGAATACAACTTTCAACATCCATTTCTAATCATTCTCCAATAACCTTGCCTTACTATACCCCTTCTCCTAAATTTTTTAACCATTCTTTTCAGTCTTAAATTTCCCCAAAAAATCATCTTTTCTCATTTTTCTCCTTTAGGGTTTCATTTTTTCCACTAGATTCTTTATTCTTTCCCCTTATGCTATTTCAACATGCACTAACTCTTTTTGTTTTTTTTTCTCACTTAGGCTATTCTTTTCATTCTTGAAATTTAGAGATTCTTTACTTTCACTTTCTAGTCTAGTGGTGACTTTTTATCCTTTATCAAACTCATTACATTCTTCTCTTTATTCTCCCAAACATCCTCTTTTGAAACTTAAACCACCAAACTACTTCTACCCTTATCCCATTAGAACAAGAATTAGAACCAATCTTATGGCTAAAGCCCCAAACTATTAAGAATTTACCGATACCCAACATTCCCTATCCTAAATATCCTTCCTAAATGTTAGATGGTATCATCAATCTAGCTAAATGGAAGTTGTCAATTGTCGCCCCTTATACTCTTGAGTTTTGCAAAAATAATCACTAAAGAAAAAAGAACTCACAAGTGTTTAGGTTTTTGGGTGACAAAACCGTTTTGCAAATGATTAAGCCTTCAAACAAATAAAGAGGACCATTGAGCATACTGATTATCAATTCAAATTAAGTTCAAATAGTTGTGAAGATAACCTAAAACTAGCAAGTTTCAAAACAATAATAATAGCTTTTCGAATTTCAAGGTCCAAAGCAAGAACTTCAAGGCTTTTCGAGACTACTAGGATGATCATTTTGACACATTACACTTAAGATGCTATATCAAGAAACTAAAACTTAAACTTTGCAAGGCATTACTTCATTGGTTCCCTATGCACATGCAACCTAGAATGAAACTAAATTCAATCTTTTTGAAAATTTATGAAACATTTTTGATTTTTATAAACCTTGACTATTCACAATGCAAATGCATGATAAGACTAAAAATCGAAAATAAGTTAGATACGCTCTCTCCCCCAAACTTAATTTCACACGGTCTTTGTGTGAAAAAGAACTCAGAGGGTGAACCGAAGAAAAATGAAAGAAAATCTTACATACAAGTATGTACAAGGGTGTTGAGGTGTACCTTAATAATGGAACAAAAAATCCCCACTCAAAACTGAATAGTCTAATTCTCGTTTGGTTCCCCTTCGACCTGCAATTTTCAACACTCAACGTTTCCAAGTCATTATACCCAAAATAAAAAATCCTAAAGAAAGCTTAAAAAAACTAAAGAAAAGGATAAGATAAATGATAGACATGAAATTTCCTCCCAAGTGAGCTCGTTTTATATCATTAGCTTGACGGTTCTTGGAGAAATATCGAAGGGTGCGTTTAACGTCGCGAGCTTGATGATGTCTCTGAATTTTAGCAGTTTTTATAAGTCATTTACTCTTATTTTAGGATC
>OVBE01012813.1:0-13123 GCA_900406425.1 Iberis pinnata
CGTAATAACCTCGGTTTTGGTCAAAGGGGGTTGACTGGAATCGGGGTGTTACACATGCTTAACAACTGGTGCAAATATTTCTTGGTAATCAATACCTCCCCTTTGTGTGAATCCTCTTGCTACTAGTCTAGCTTTGAACCTTTTGGGTTCATTTTCTGTAGTTCCTGCCTTTAGCTTGTAGAGCCACCTACAACCAATGACCTTTACACCTTCAGGTTTCTTTACTAATTCCCATGTATTGGTCTTTGCAAGTGAGCTCATTTCATCCTTCATAGCATTATTCCAGCTTGACCAATTTCTGTCTTTCTTAGCTTCATGGTAACAGCTTGGTTCTGCTGAATCATCCATACTTTCTGCTGTCAGAAGGGCAAAGGCTATCACATCTTTTGTGTAGTCATCATATCTTGAAGGTGGCCTTATAACTCTTCTTTGTCTATCTCTAGCCAGCTGAAAATTTTTTAGATCAGGCTCCACTTGTGGCTCAGGGTGATCATTTGTATCTTCTTGATTTGCATCTTCTTCTAACATTTCTCCGCCTTGATCTGTATTGTCATTAACTTGTATGTCTTCCTGTCCCTTTCTTGTCTCGTAAACCAATGTTGTTCCTTCTGGTATATTTTCATCTGGTATCTCTTTAGCTTTTGAGACATCAATGTCCTTGTAAACCAAGTTTTCATGAAACACTACATTTCTGCTGATAACCACTCTATGCTCTTCTAATAACCATACTTTAAAACCTTTCACACTAGTTGGATATCCTATAAACACACCATTTAAAGCTCTTGGTTTTAATTTGCCTTGATCATGATGAACATATGCAACTGATCCAAATCTTCTAAGATGAGAGAATCCATGCTTCCTGTTTAACCAGAGTTCTTCTGGTATATTATGATCCACAGCAGAAGCAGGTGACCCATTGATTAGGTAGGTCACTGTAGTTGTTGTTTCTTGATAGGTCTAGAATTTAATCCTAGTCTATTACTGCAGATAACAGTTCAATGTAGCAAAGATAGGGTATCGAATCCACAGAGACCAAAGTAGTACACGATTCAGTTTCAATTCAAATCTGGCTAAAGCAAGAATAATAAGATTGATGGTTATCAAAACAGTAAATTAAAACGGTTTAAAACCTATAATAATAAAACGCTAGGCATTAAGGAAATATGTAGGTAATCAGGTTTAAAGTCAAATTAACATGCAGAATTTTAGATTGAAAATAATTCTCAACATGAAAAACGAATGCAGTTTAATCTCCTCTCGGAGTATTAAACCCTATGATCGAATTGCCAGAGATAAACTCTCGCCGTATTTAAAACAATTCGGTCATGCATTAAAACCCAGATTCAATTGTTCATAAGCATTAAAACAATACTCTCGCATGCAATAACATTTATTCATCTAAATTAGGTCAGGTTTCTAAATCAAATCTCTTTGTATTTATCAACCTATAATCATGAACTAGGTGATCAATCTAATTCAAGCATTGAGAACAAATTTAGACTAAGAACCTAACAAATTCAATCCTACAAAATTAAACCTAACATTCAAACTTGGTTTCCTACAAACCCTAAAACCTAACTAGTGAACTACTCAGAAATTGTAAAGCATAAACAATACAAAATCAAAGAAGAACACATAATTAAAATAGATATAAATATAAAATAGGGTTCAGAAATCTTCTCCATAAAGGTTCAGGATTCTTCTCCCAGTAAAAACTTAGAATAATAAAATAAAGCTTAAGTTCTAAAAACCTAAAAACACCTTGTATTTATAGGCTAAGAAAGTAAAATAATAAATAAGAAAAACTTGGATAGGCTTGAAGACTTTTCTGTAAAAATTGAAATATTCTTCAAATCTCGCAGGCTCGTTAGACCGATTGGTCCAGGCTCAGACCGATCGGTCCTTCTTCTCCGGACTCCTGTGAACCGATCGGTCTAGATCCAGACCGGTCGGTCCAAAGTGTCTGTTTCTTCGGATGTCCAGACCGATCGGTCCAAGGGTGGACCGATCGATCTGAAGTTTTCATGACTTCAATTCTTCAGATTCACCAATCTAAGACCAGATTGATTCTTCACTTAGTCAGATTCCATCCAATTAAACAGCATTTCAGCACTTTTAATTCAAATCGACCCGAACACCTGAAAGTCTTTAGAAAGCTCCATTTTACAATAAAAGAGCTCAGATAATGCAAGTCTAGCATGCATAAATGCCTACTAAAATGCATTAAATCTGAGTAATATCATTTCTACCCAAAATTCTGCACCTAGACCAGTCTCATTTAAGAGACACCTAACCTTTCCATCACAGTCCTTTTCATTCTCTCAGCTACTCCATTTTGTTGAGGGGTATAGGTGCAAGTTATGTGGCGTTGTATTCCTTGTTGTTTGCAGTATGAGTCAAACTTTTACAAAACTCAAGACCATTGTTAGTCTTTAGGGTCTTAACCCTTTTATCTACTTGTTTCTCAACCATTATTTTCCATTCACAAAATTTATCAAATGTCTCATCTTTGGCTTTAAGAAACATTAGCCATACCTTCCTAGTCTTATCATCAATTATGGACAGGAAATATGATTACATGATAGAGATGGGGTAACTGAAGGAGCCCCCCATAAATCAGCATGCACATAACCTAATATATCTTTGGTATTGTGTGATGCTACATTAAAGCTTAATTTCTTTGATTTACCCATTATGCAATGTTCACAAAACTCTAATTCTTTGATATCGGACTTGTTAATCATACCTTTGCCTGGCAATACCTTTAGGTTATTGATGCCAAGATGCCCCATTCTGCTATGCCACAAAGCTGTCTTTGTCATTTGTTTTTCAGTATTGAAATTTTCTGCTATTACTGTTTCATCATTGGGTATATAAAGTCCCTTCTGTTTTGTTCTCATCAAAGCCAACCTCTTGTTCTTATAGAACTTTATCTTTCCATCTCCACCTTCATGTTTATAGCCTAAGCTGTCCAAAACACTAGTAGAGATTAGATTCCTTCTTAGATTTGGCACATACCTGACATTATGTAGTACTATGATGATGCCTCCTTTTGTATCCAAGTGGATTGAGCCACATCCCTCTGATTGTACAGAGTGATCATCACCAAGAAGAATGGTTGTGACTCCATGTGGATTGAAGTCTGCAAACCAATCTCTTCTTGAGGTCATGTGGATTTTGCATCCTGAGTATATGATCTAGACATCTTTTGCTTCTTCCACATTCATGTTCAAGGCCTCAGAGAATATCAACTTCTCTGTGATAACTCCAGCCCCACCTTGTTCTTCACTTTCCATCTTTCTTTTTCGAGCATAATAGTCCTTTTTGAAGTGACCTTCTTTGTGACATAACCAACATTCACGCTTTGTCTTCTTTGGTGATTTGCTCCTGTTCTTTCCTTTGTTCTTCTTGTTATCTTGATTTTGGTTTCTCCCTCTCTCTGAGGTGTACAAGCTTGCTGCTATATTCTTTTATGCTTTTAATGCATCTGACAATTCTCTTTCCTTTGATCTAGCTGCAGAAATGACTTCCTCAAGTGTTATAGTATCTTTACCATACTTAAGAGTATGTTTCAATTGATCATAGCATGCAAGAAGAGAACTCAAGAACAAAATAGCTTGAATCTCATCAAATACATTCACATTTAAACTACACATTTCAACCACAATCTTAAGGAATGAATACACATTAACATCTATCGAGTTTGATGCATCAGATTTAAAAGTATAAAACTGAGATTGCATATGTATACGATTTGGCAATGATTTAGGTAAGTAAATGCGATCTAATGCAGTCCACATTGATGCAGCAGTAGAACACAATTTGATTTTCCTAAGCACATGATCTCCTACATTCAAGATTATAAGATTTCTTGCCTTTTCATCCCTTTCTAATTTCTATGTATCTTGAGTTACCAAAGTTGTTGTACGGGGAGGATCAGTTGATTCTGACCCTGCCTCACCTAGAACACTTACAGTGGTGACAATGTCAAAGTTATAACTTAGGAGTACATCCTTCAAACCTTGATTTCCGAGATGAGCCGTCATCCGAATCTTCCACAGAGAGAAGTCTCCAGTTCCGTCGAATCGCTCCATCTCAACACGAGTTGAACTCATCCTAACACCAACGAGTGATGCTCTAATACTAATTGTTACAAATTTGCCCAATAAACTTGACTCACAACTCACCTAACCTCTCAATTGATCAAGAATCAGAACAGAAATTTAAAAGACACAAGAACATATTTGGTTACCCAGGTTTCACCCTCGATTTGAGGAGCTATGTCCATGGGGCTGAATCGGATAAGCAATTCACTATATCAAAAGATCGAACAAAATTGTTACAAAGAATTTCTCTCTTAAACATGAAAACCATATGAAAAAGAACTCTCAAAAACACTCTACTTTAACTCGAAGAAGATGATTATATAAATAGCTTCCACGTGTTAACTTTCTATTTCAACGGTCAAATAACAGCAAGCAAATACTCTGAGAGATCTAGAGTCTTTCTTCGAATCCTTCTTTAATTAATGAACCAGCACATACCACCTTAACCAATGCCCGGTTCATCCCAATTAGAATCTGATTCAATTGCAAAAACAGAGTAATATACTAAACCATCAACATTTCTAAAGAAAAGAATGATGGATACAATCTCTTTTAAGGTTTGAGATTTGAAATCTTAGAGAAAGTTTCTGAAAGAATTTTTCTGTCACCTCTCACTACTTTTTATCAATTATAGAAGTTACAATTATTAGATCACATGGTTATTGATGTCATTTTAAATTCGTTTTTTCGTATTATTATTATAAATATATAAATAATGTATTTACCTAACAGATTATATATAATTTGTTTCGTCTTCTATATTTATTTTAAGACAAAACAATAAAAAGCTTGTTGAAAAAAACATAACGACAAGTTGAAATGAATTACAAAACTAAATTAACAAAGAATTAGTTATTCAAACAAAACCTATATTTAGGTTTTGTTTATAGATTCTGTCAAGAACTAAAACAGTTCAAGAATCTCCACATGTAATTATAAAATGAGGAAAAAAAAAAATCTAAAACAAAATAGCAACTTTTTTAACAATACAAAATGTGTGGTGAAGAAAATATCAATAAGAAAATCTTTTATACCATTAATTTTCACCAGAAACCCTTATGATCTCTTCTGTTACATATACATAAACTAAACCTAATTAACAAAAAACAATAGTTTATGAAGGAGAGAGAGATCTTTGGATTTTTCACAAATCCTTTGAATCAATCTCCTTCAAACTTTTATAACTTGTATAAAAAGTCACAAATGCAAAAAAAACCCTAACTTGTACAAGAAGTCACAAACCCTAAAATGGTGAAAATGAGTATATCAACCTCATCATCTTCATCATTCTATGAAACTGAAGAAGAAGAGATTCAAAAGATACCATTGAATCTACCAGTCAAGAAACGTTTCTCAAAGCAACTCTCAATGTTAGAGATAAGAAGAGATATTGCTTGGGAACGTAGACGTTTTCAAATGTTAAATCAAATAAATGAAGGAGATGATAATTTAACAGATGAAGATTTAAGTGAACTTAAAGGATCTATTGAATTAGGGTTTGGTTTTAATGAAGAAGAAGGTCAAAGACTTACAAATACATTGCCTGCTTTAGATCTTTACTTTGCTTTAAATCGAATCTCGCCGGTTTCTACACCGGGAAGTGCTCGATCTTCTTCTTCTTCATCTTCTTCTTCATATTCTCGACTTACTTCTTTTGGAGATCAATCTTCTTCTTCTTTGAGTAGTCCATTAAGTGACTCTGATGGTTTGAAACTTATGTCTCCAGGTAACTATTTTTTACATATTATATATATGTTTTCATAACGCAATTAATTTCATATCTCTCGATATATTCAGTACCGGTCTGAATCTAAATAGCACCAAAAAGCGTAGTTAAAATTAGATGTCTTCGAATAAAGCTAAACTGGATGTACTCAACTACGGTACCAAAGTGTTTTTAATAAATTTGGTGTCCTAACATTTATATAAATTTTGGCGCCTATAGCCCTTGCTTTACAAACTTTAGTCTAGGGCTACCCCTGGTTGCGCCCGGTTCAAAGATTTAAGATGCTCTAATCTAAAAAAAATATTTGTGCCCTTTGTAGTAAAAAAAAATTAAGAAAAAAATTGGGCCCTAAAAAAAATTTTGCTTGAAATTTTTCTCAATTAACCTTAGACCTAAGCCTAGGCTTATGTGGCTTATGCCCCAAATCGAGTCTGGTTGTATTGAATATGAAATCTAGAGTTATTTGTATTAAAATGACAAATTCAACCAAGTGTTGTTAGCTCACTTGGAAAAGATCTTGAGCAAAGTCTACATGTCACAAGTTCGAGTAACATTTGGGACAAAACTATATAACATGCTCTAGTCTCGGATCTAGGAGGATGACAGGTTTCGGTCGAGAACTTCTTAGTTATTAATAAATAAATAAAAATTCAATCGTATTCAAACAAAAATTAAAAAATCTTATGAAATCTGGTGTTATTCAAATTAGTGTTTTTAAAAGTCATCGTTATTGGAAATCTATTAAATAACTGATTTTTTGTGATTTTATGGTACTGAATAATTAAAAATATATATTTTATGATGGATGGTATTGTATTTTTTCAGGAGATAGTCCTCAACAAGTTAAAACAAGATTGAGGCATTGGGCACAAGCTGTGGCATGTTCTGTGATACAATCTTACAATGAAACAGACAAGTGAAAGATTTGTAAAATGTTTGATACTTAATCAATAAGACTACATGAATTTAAATTGAGGCAGAGGATTTGTTGAAGAAATTAATATCTTCTTTTTTTTCCTTTTAATTTGTCTTATTATTATTTTTTCAAATCCAAGGTTCAATTTTTAACATTTTTTTCTAAACCCAACAAAGGAATATGAGTTTAACAAAGGACATTCTTTTTATAAAGTTTCACAAAGTTGCATGACTTTTGACATGCTACAAAAAAATTATCTGTCTAACCAGAGCCGGTTCTGAGATTTTAAAATTTTCTAAACGCAGCAATTTATAATGGAAAAATAGACCAAAATTGTACATTTTTTAAAAAATTGACCATTTTCTTAACTAAAAATTTTAAATTATAAAAAGGGTTGCAAACGCATGTTTGCTCTGCTTGGGCTCAGGACCAGCTCTGGTCTAACTAATAAAAATATCAAATGAAAACTTAAAAACCAACCCACAATCATTCTTCACATAAATTCTATATGAAAATTTTATAAAAATGCAAACCAAATCCAAATAAAGTGAAAACAAGCAGAAATTATGAACACCAAACCCAACAAACAAAAAAATTATGTAAAAAATATAAAATTATGAGATTTTAGTATACCAAAAGGTAAGACCATAAAGAAGATGCTGTACACTTTTCTATAAACTTTTTTTCACAACTCTTGACTCCATTTAGATTCCTCTGCAATATCTTCTCCCCCAAAGCTACTTAACATTAAAAAAAAGAAACATATGAATTTTTTTTATAGAAAATTGTTCATTTTAAATTTTAAATGGACTCACAAAAATACCATTTTCAAAACACCACACTCCTAATTGTTTTACAAAATATCACAATTAATTTTTCTCCAAAAATACTACAAATTTCAAATAGTTTAATTTTTTTTAATTTAAACTCTAAAACCCAAAATTAACCTCTAATCACTTTCAAAATAAACTTTATACTCTAATTCGTGAATTCAAACCCAACGATGTAAATTCTAAACTCTTAAAAATTCAATTTTTATGTTTGTAATATTTTCGATTAATGATTAACTATTTTTGATGGTATTTTATAGAATTCCACTTTGGAATATCCATAAAAGATCTCCCAAATTGTGCAAGTGAAATTATTTTTAAAAATCCTCAATTAACAAAACAATCAAAGAAGAAGAAAGAACATACCTTTAGTGAAGTTTTATCACAATGCATCACTCTCTGTAAGATTTTGTCTTTTCATGCTAAGACTCCTCAAAGTTTGCAAATGAGAAGCTAATTCTTTCACAAATTGCACACTCTCATTCCCATTCCCAATAGAATTCACAACATGTTCTAAGAAATATAAGTCTCCTTTAAGCCTCTCCACTCTCTCATGTAACTCAGAAACAGATTCTTGTATTGCTAAATCATCTACATGAGCTGCTTCTCCTTCTCCATGAACTCTATTCTCAATCTTCTCCAAACAACTTGTTATATATAATCTATCTTCATTAAACCCATTTATACAACTTTGTATCTTATTGCTCACATTCTCTGCATCATTAACTTTATCCTTCTTCTCTGGAGTATGTTCTCTGAAGTATTCAATCTCAGTTTCTAAATCTTGAATTAGTTTCTCTCTTTCAACAAGTAAATCATTTAGTTTCTGTATAGCTTCCATATCATACTCAGCTTGTTCTTCCATCATTCTCAGATTCTGTAAAGCTTCCATTTGAAATAAAGCTTTCTCTTCTTGTAATCTTGTAATCATAGCCATTGCTTGATTTGTAGCTATAGCTGAAGCACTTCTTTCTTCTTCTAACTCTTTGTATAAACCACTTAGTAATCTCCTATCATGATCTACTTGTCTTTTTAACCGATCGCTCTCGCTTTCTCCTTCGATTTCGATAACCGATATCCCTTCTAATGATATGTTACTCTCATTTCTTTCAAGCATTTTCTTTTGAAGTATTATCTGCATCTCATAATCTAAGATCTTTGTCTCCAATTCACTAGCTATCTTAGGACTTGTGTCTCTTGGAGATAGAAACTCGATACCTCGAGAAGCTGAGATTTGAGTAAGAAGTGTTTTAAGATCTTCACTAACTCTAGAAGTATCTTTCTTCATCATCCATTTCTCTACTTCTTCTCCTCCATTACTATGTTTGTTACTTTCATTGTGTACTATAATGTTGTATGCATCTGCAAGATTCAGTAACTCACTTGTTTCACCTGAACCAAGATTTGTTTCTGCTGCTACTGACATTGAGTTGAAGGAAGATGATTCAGATTCAGGAACTGCTTCTTTGAGAGAAGTGATGGACACTGGAGCCATTTCAGACATAAAAGAGTCTGTAAGAGATGTCTCTTTACTTTCACTGTTTGCTGATACACCAAATATGAAAATTCAATCAACACAAGAACCGAACCTAGGAACCGAAAATATAAGGTAAGTGTTTATACCAAGAATCATGTATATATAAGTCTCTCTTAGCAATTTTTGGATATTTTTGGGTATTCCGGGTATTTTTGGTTCTTATGTGTATTTTCGGTCTCGGATAATTTGGGTATTTTTGGTTCTTTCATATATTTTTGGTTCTTTTGGGTATTTTTGGTTTTAGATATTTTAAATATTTTCGGTTCTTTCGGTTTGTTTGGGTATTTTCGGGTAAAATATCCAAACCGAATCAAAACCATTAAGTTAATGGTTCTAAAATTTTAGATCCAAACCGAACCGATTTTCTAATGGTTCCTATATGGATCCTATATTGAAGGAACTGAAAGAACCGGAACCGAAAAAAACTGACCCGAACCAAACGAATGCCCACCCCTGCGCACCATAGCAATCAAAGAAGCAAAGAAACAGAGTCCTTAAGCTCAAATAGAAGTCAAGAACTTACATTGTTCGATCGAAGTTCCAGGAAAGGATTCTGAAGACGGTAGAACAATATCTTTAGATTCTAGAGAAGTAATATCAGCTTTGTCTGTGTAGCTCTCCTTTAATGTCTCAATAGAGTTCTCATTTGTAGTAAATGATTCAGAAATCTTGTCTAGAGAAGTATCATGGAGAGGGAAAATTTCAATTCCCTTTAAAACATCTTCAGGAGCTTCAACAGCATTAGATGTTAAAATAACATCATTAAGACAAATAAGCTCAGTCTCCTCCATTAAAGCATCTGCAGAATCTTCCTTAGAATCATCTTGAAAGTGAATCAGATCTTCTTCTTTCTCCATTAAAGCCACTGAAGAATCTTCCATCTCGCGTGATGTTACTATCTCTTCCTCCTTCTTTGATGTTTCAAGCACACCATTATCAAGGTTTATCAGCTTATCTGTAGCTAAATCATATGGTAAAGTGATAACTCGAGGAGTCTCGAGATCAACGGTTTGAAAGATATGATCATTGCTTTTAAACTTAACACTTTCATCTTCTGAAAACACAGCTTCTGATTCAGTATCTGAATGAATCTTAAGCTTAGTGTAACCAACATGAGGCAACTTATTAAACCTAACACTTTTCTTAGGTGTAGATTGTTTCATAGTCTTCATCATCACATCACCACCTAACCGAATCTTAGGCAATGTTTCTGGTTTAACCACTCGAGTAGCAGCGGCTTGAGGAATCCATATCTGATTACAACAAGTACAAGATCTCGGATTAGTACTTATTCGATCATTCTTCGACTCTTCTTCACCCAATTTCCCAACTAATAATCTATAAGTTTCAGCATTGGATTTATTAGTTGTAGCAAAAGAGAAGAGACAAGTTTCGCACATTCCGCGAACATCAACAAGCTTTTGATGAGCTTGACAATGAACTAAAGAAGAGATTTCTGATTTATGTTTAGAACAAATCAAATCCCAATGAGGTTTCTTTGTCTTCTTTAGAATATGATCAAGTCTTGAACACATTAAACATGGTGATTGAAGATCTGAGTAATCTGCAAATCTAATGATTATGTAAGAAAATATTGAGTTCATAAAGAGCATTAACATTAGTATCCATTCATTGAAAGCTAATGCTAAAGCTCTAGTGAAACTCTTTGAGCTCATCTTCGATTTCGATGAATACATTTGTGTATTAGCCACTATCTTCTGAATCAATTCTCAAATCTGCATCAATGAGATATGAATCAAACAGTTAGATTAAAAATATTGAAAATTGATTACATAAATTCAGATTGAAGACTTAAGCAGTTCTCTTGAATATTTGAAGATTGGGGCTAAACAGATTTGTTTCAAAATAAAAAAACAAACTTTTTTTTTTACAAAATCTAAAATTTGCAGATTGGGGCTAAACATAGACAAGAACATAAAGTTGACCAAAACAGAATCAAAATAGTAAACAAAAACTAGATTCAAGATAAGAACAATTAAAAAGCTAAACTTCAATCTTTTTTAAATTTAGGGTTTTCAAGATTAGAACTAAATAAACACCAAAGCTATAACTTAAAGTAAACTCAATAGATCAATCTTAAGCAACAAGACCCACAATTTTTTTAATCATATGAACAATGAAAAAGATGCTAAATTGTATAAAAATCAAACCTTTTTGATCATGAGGATCACCAAAGTCATTAAAAGTATAACTTTGGATCGAATTTTTGAAGGTGAAATTCCAAAATCTAGTCTGGTTTGTGAGAGAGACTTTGTGAGAAAACATTGATGACATTTTTTATATTTAAAAAGGCAAAAAAATTTCAAAAGGTAAAAAAAAAAACCATACATAGACACAGCAAGGACTGCACGTAGTCTTCACAATAAAACCAAACAAAATTATTAAATTAATTAATTATTACTCATTGTGAAGCATTGAATGAGATCTATTTTTGATCTATACCAAACTTAAAGATCAAACAAAAGATAAAGCATAGTGGAGTAGATTTATAATAATTTTCTTTTGATAAAAGATTTTTCAAAAAGTTGTTTTTTCTTTAGTCAAGTTTGTTCTATGAACCAGAGATTTTTTTATTATTATAATTTGCATTTTTTTGTGCACCTATTATTATAATTTGCTTTGTAAGTTATATATTGGTATATATTTCTTTTTTTTTCCCATTTCTTTCTATTATGTGCATACATATTTATATACTATTAATTGTCTAATCTTTTATATATTAAATAGAAAGAATCTTTTTTAAAAAAAAATTTACTTTATAATAATTTATATAATATACTATTAGTAAGTATTTACAAAAATAATAATTTAAACGTTGTTAGTATTAAAATAATATAAATTAATAGGTTTTAAATTTGAATATGTTTATAAAATTGTGATTATTATATATTATTTATCTTAATTAATAAACTAATCTAATATATATTATATTACATTTTGATTTGTCCCGTTTATAAAATAAATAATAATATATTATTACGATTTATAGTGTATAATTATATATTTCTATAATATCATCACATTTTTATTTTAATTTATATATTTATATTTTTCGACATATTTCATAATATTTTATAAAATTTAAGTTATATTATTAAATTATATTCTATAATAGTCTAGTGTATAATTGAATAATTATTAAAGTTAGGCAAATATTGAAATTAAGATGGAGAGGGACGGGAGAGTCGGCTAATGGATTGAAATATGTCTGCCGAAAGTAGCCATCTTGAAAAAGAAGTGTGGAAACAAATATATTTTATTTTGATACAAAGAGAATATATATATATATATATATATATATATATAATTTGGTTTTTTGGATGAATGTGGCATTTAGTTTAGAGTAAATTTATGATATAAGTATTTTATAAATCATAATTAGGTTTTAGGTAATTTGCTAGAGATTTTTATGTTTTNTCCTTTATAATTTATTTTTATTAAATATGCATTTAATAATTATTTTAATAATTATATTTTATTTAAATTATTATTTTACATGAACACATAAAATATTTAGATATTATGAAAATATTTACATATTTGAAAAGTGAGTATAAAACATTATGTGTAAAACTTAAAGTACCTAATTCACATAATCTCGTCTAGTTGAAGACAAATTCAAATTTCAATGTTATATTTAGTTATGATTTGTGAAACATAATTATGTTCATATTTACATACGTGGAATACATTTATGTGAATGAATCTAATTCACATGTGCGAACCAAATTCACGTGAATCATACACATGTATACATATCATACACGTGTATACAAATCATTCACGTGAATACATATCATTCACGCCGTTGTAATATCATTCACGTGCATCATTTACATGAATATGTATAATTCACGTGAATGTATTTAATTTACAAACTAGAAACCAAGGTTTTGATTAAAAATAAAAACTGAAGGAATTTGGAACCTAAGAGCAACTCCATTGCTGTATGTAATGGGTTTGTAGAATGGGTTTCTTAATAATTAA
>OVBE01012814.1:881-13122 GCA_900406425.1 Iberis pinnata
CCCTAAGGTCCTTTTCCATATTCTTCTGTGATTTCCTTTTTCCTTCCACACTTTCCAATTTTTAAGATCTTCACAATCTTCGTTGTTTGATTCACAACGCACCAATAGCTTTGTGTTCGTCCCAAACTTCTGCATCCTTGCCTCCTCACTTTCCTTGCCTCTACAAGTATCTCTATTAATATGATATTATATATTTTGAACCACAAAAATCTGCACGGTTTTTTTTTTTTGTTAGGCCCCACCTCGCAAAGACTTCATATAAATGGGAGTTTATGATATTTGTTTCCGAACACTTAGATCTACATCCATGGCCAAACTCCACCTAATTATAAATAATTATTATTATTATTTTAAAAACTACCTATCTCACGCCATAATATATGGTCATACGAGGGAAAATCGTGACAATGCTAAATGGGTAGACAAAGCAACTAGAAAACACTTCAATTGGGCTGGCTCTTCATCGACGCGTGCATTAGATTACTTTGCTAGCAAAACGTACGTTTATTTGCGTTGAATGCTATTAATAAAGAAGATATAAGATGTAAATTTCACTTTTTTCCGACACTCAGATATGCTATTTCGATATATTTTAAAGATATGTTTGTTGGCAAGAGCAACTAATTTTAGTGGGGTGTTATTGGTTGTAGGGTTTTAATGAATTTTGAAATCCACATATTATTGGTTTAATGATTTGTAAATCCTAAATGAAATTATATGTTGTTCCTTTAATGATTTGTAAATTCTAATTAAAATATTGTGTTATTCGTTTAGTGATTTGTTATTGAATTTTAAAATCTACTTTGTATTTTGGTGGATTTGAAAGTCTTTTAAAGTTAAAAATACAAAGAACCAAATCCAAAATTAAATAATAGTATTTCAAAATCTAATGATTTCAAAATCCATATGTTTCCAAATTTTTATTGATTTACAAATCCATTAAAACACTATAACCAATAACAATTGGTCCAATATAAACATATATACTTGGGGTTGTTATTGGTTATGATATTTTAATGAATTTATAAATCCATAAGAATTTGGAAATATATGGATTCAAAATCTTTGGATTTTGAAATACTATGATTTATGTTTGGATTTGGTCATTTGTATTTTCAACTTTGAAATCCTTCCAAATCCATTAAAATAAAAATTGAAGTTTGAAATCAATATCAAATCATTAAACGAATAAGACTAGATTTCAATTAGTATTTACAAATCATTAAGAAGGTGTTATTCAACGGTGGATTTTAAATCAACTCCATCTGATTTATAATCTAGTGTTATTCAAATAGTTGATTTGAAATTCTTTTTTAAAATCTAGTGTTATTGGTTGTAGTATTTGAAATCCATTCATTAATAGAGTTTGAAATCTAGTGTTACCGATGAAAGATTTTAAATCAGATTTTAAAATCCATGTTATTCAAACCACTAAAGGATTTCTTAAATTATTGTATTTTAATGGATTTGAAATGACTTGTGGTGGAATTCTATTAACAAATATATGGATTTCAAATCCAAGGTAAACTGCAGAGATTTCAAAAATATTTCCAACTAAATCCTACAGATATTTAAAAATCCCTGCAAATGAATCTTGTAGACTTTTAAATTTTGATGATTTTCAATCAAATGGAGTTGATTTAAAAATCCATCATTGAATAACACCCTCTAAACAAATAACACATGATTTCAAAATGAATTTTAAAATTATTAATCAATTAACACATGATTCCACTTGAATTTCCAAATCCAGTAAAATCCTATAACCAATAACACTCACTTAACTACTATGTGGCATACAAAAACATTTGGGATATCCGATTTTTTGCTTCAAAAAGAGATCATAAACTTTTGAAAGCGCGAGGAAACGCAATTACAAAAATAATCAATTCAAAAATATATTGGAAGGATCCATTCCTTTACTATTGTGATTCCATCATTGGAACCATAATAAAATAAAGGGCTGATTAGAAGAATATATATATGGTAATTAAAATTAAATAAATATACATAGTAGTTTATTATTAGTTTGTTAGTAACAGTATACAAGTCATATACCTCTTTTAACCTCTTCTTTCTTTTCTTCTTTCTCATACGATTTGATTTTTATTTTTTAGACAATTTTAATTTTCACCAAATTATCTATTACTACTAATTAATACATTGATATTCAAATTTATATAAAAAAACAAAATGTTATATAAAAAACACATTTTTTTCTAAATCTAACATGATTAAAATTATTTAAATTGGATATATATTTAATTCAAAAGTGAATAGTGACCCGAAACCCAAAATATTCTAAACCCCAAATATATACCCTAAACCCAAAATATATACCCTAACCTCCAAATATATACCCTAAACCCAAAATATATATCCTAAACCCCAAAAATAAATTGAGTAGTCTGTATATCTGAAGTAGTTTGTATATTCTGGAAAGGGGTAGAAAAAAGTTTTATTTGTATATATTATATACTCTAAACCTCAAATATATACCTTGAACCCCAAATATATACCTTAAACCCCAAATATGTACCATAAACCCAAAATATGTACCCTAAACCCCAAAAATAAATTGAGTAGTCCGTATATCTTAAGTAGTTCGTATATTAACGTAAGGGGGTGGGGGAAAAAAGAAACGAGTGAGAGAGAGTGAGTGAAAGAGAGAATGAGACATGAAAGGAAAGTGAAAGGCTAAAATTGTATATATGAAAAAGTGTCAGGTGAGAGAGTGTCTAGGTATTAGGTGTAGATGTCATTTTCTTAATAATAGATTATATTATGTTTATCTATTATAATTACCCTAAAATAAATAAAGAGAAAATTTTATATATTTCCAAATACATTTTATACATATATCAATTTTAAAAATATTGGAAATGATGTCGTTCTCATCTTAAAAACTCATAGTTTTCTATTTTAATTTTTTAATGTTTTAGAATATTACAACCAAAATAATTCCAGTTAGATTATTATTCATTTATTATATTTTGCATCACTTTCCTTTTATCTTTTTTGTTGAAAATATATTTTAATAATTAATATATTCATACACAAATAAGATATTATAGATGAATACAACCCGTAGATTTGTGAAAGATGTTGTTTTAACACTTTAATTTTACTTTTCTTAAGAAGTTACTCATGTATTTCATTTGTATTTATTTATTAAGAGTTTATTCTTAATACAAATTATGTTTGATATATATATATATATATATCCGTGCTTCCGACATATACCTATTTATAATACATTTAAAAGAGTTTGCTTTTACGATTCTAAATATTACGACTTCCACGTTTATGCTTCCGATTTCATGCAGCTTAACTGAACTATATAGTTATTTTGGATAAATGATCGAAAATTCGGTGATACAGATTATCAAATCAATTTTTCAAAAAAAAAAAATTTTGCTCCAACATCTTTCTATGATATTATAAACGAGATCACCCACAATTTAGTTATCGAGTTGTATCTTTACTAATAAAGTAGGTTTTTTTTATTTGTGTTCTAATAGCTTGACATGTGTCTACCTTTAAACCAAACCATTTTTACAATAATTTATGAACCATATTATGTATTTAAATCAAACCAAATAACCATTGCACGATTTTTAAAGATAGACTCTTTAAACACGACCAATTAATTTATGAATCACATTGTGTACTTAAACCAAACCAAATAATCAATGAATAAATCTTCATTTTTCACTAACATTGTAAAATGTGGTTTTTTCCTATGCTCTAATAGTTTGACATGTGTCCACCTTTAAACCAAACCGAATAATTTCCTTACTAAATTATGTATTTAAACCAAACCAAATAATCAATCCACAATTTTAAAAAGTGAACTCTTTAAACCAAATTAAATAATTTCTTTCACTAATATTGTATTATTTTTATACTTGTGCTTTAATAGTTTCACATGTGTCCACTACTAAACCGAACCAAATAATTTATGAAACACATTATGTATTTAAACCAAACTAAATAACAAATACAAAATTTTTAAAAATGGACTCTTTAAACAAAATCAAATTATTTATGAACAACATGTGTATTTAAAGCAAACCAAATAATTGGTGAATTAATTTTAAATGTAGACTCTACAATGGAGTATTTGGAAACAAAAATAATAATAATCTTAACTAATATTGTAAAGTTATTTTTTTGGAAACTCTCCCTAAGCTGACACATATCCACCTTTTAAACTAAACCAAATTTACCACAAATAACATCAGGTACTCAAATAAATTCAAATAATTCATTAACCATATCTTTAAAATATCTTTAAAATAATAGCATCGGTTTGTTTAATTTTTCTAACTGCCACAACATCTGTTCAAAAAACTAAAATAATAAAAAATAAAATAATAAAAAAATATCTCCCACTTAGCGTAATTAACGCCTATAATAACAAAAAAAAGAAAAAATTAAAAAATAGAATCAAAGATTCATTGTTGTTTCATACTCGAATCAAACGGCCATGTGTCCATGCATTTCAGTCCTAAACCGAGAATATTACTTTTAAACGTAAATGTCTGAAACCGAATTAAATGTTCATTATGTCTCACTTCTCCACATTCTCATTTCATTGTTTTTCTTTGTTTTTCTTACGATGGAAAATCTATCGCCTCTCCATTCCTTACCAAAATCAAAATTTCAGTTCTCTTCTTTTCCCTTTCTTTGTTTCCAACAATACTTCAATTTGTTCTATATATTTAATTCTCGAATCTCATGGAAAAATAAAAAAAAAATTCCACATATGACATCGTACTGGAGAATGAAGATGAAGATGAATGCATAATGACGACACATATCTTTCTTTACTAATATTGTAAGTTTTTTTACTTGTGCTCTAATAGCTTGACATGTGTCCATACTCAAACCAAACCAAATAATTTATGAAGAAATTATGTATTCAAACCAAACCAAATAATCAATGAACAATTTCTAAAGGTATACTCCACATTGGAGTATTTGGAAACAAAAATATTAATAATCAGAACTAATATTGTAAGGATTTTTTTTTAGACTCTTCCAAATGCTGACATGTGTCCACTCTTTAAACCAAACTAAATTTACCATAAATCATATCAGGTATGCAAACCAAGTCAAATAATCCATTAACCACAACCATAATACTGGTAATTTTTAACTGTGGGCTCCACAACCTTAAAATGATAGCATCCGTTAAATTTTTTTTCTAACACTTTTCTTTTTAACACAACATCCGTTTAAAAAATAAAAATTATTTTCCACTTAGCGTAATTAACGCCTATAATAACAAAATAAAGAAAGAAATTTTAATAAAAAGAGAATCAAAGATTCATTGGTGTTTCACTCTCGAATCAAACGGTCACGTGCCCATGTATTTCAGTCCTCAACCGAGAATATTACACTTAACCATAAATATCTTAAACTGACTTCAATGATCATTACGTCTCACACCTCCACATTCTCATTTCATTGTTTTTTTAATTATTATCTCATAAATAAGATTTAAAAAATCCGCGAATAGCATGGGATAACCTCTACAAACATATTATTTTCCAAACAACATATTTTATCTAATAAAGTAAAGTTTTTTCATACTCAAACATTGAAGATGTGATAAATGACAAACTTTTATAAACTTGTATATTTAATCTCCCATTCAAAGCTACTACACTCATATTAATTATATCATACTAAAAATATTCAAATACATATTTTCTGTATTTTTTATTTCTCTATTATTTACCATCATTTAATAATAAAAATGTAATGAAAAGTAGATTATGATAAGGTACAATTTTTTATTGTAATATTAACTACTAGCTATATTTTAATAGATAAAAATATCTATGTAAAAAAGTCAAAAAGATTTAGAACACTAAATGAATATAAAAAAAATCCAATAAACCAAAACGGAACTTGGAATGAAACAAAATTTAAGTCTCAAAGACTTCATTTTAACTACGAGCATAATCCCAAATTTTAAAAAGATTCACATTTCTTCTCCCGCTATGTAGTAAGTAAAGTTTTTTCATACTCCAAACAATGAGAAAGTGATAAATGGAAAATTTTTATAAACTTGTATATTTATTCTCCCATTCAAAGATACTACACTTATATTAATTATATCATACTAAAAATATTCAAATACATATTTTCTATATTTTTTATTTCTCTATTATTTACCATCATTTAATAATAAAAATGTAATGAAAAGTAGATTATGATAAGGTACAATTTTTATGGTAATATTAACTACTAACTATATTTTAATAGATAAAAATATCTATGTAAAAAAGTCAAAGATTTAGAACACTAAATGAATATATAAAAAAAAAATCCAATAAACCAAAACGGAACTTGGAATGAAACAAAATTTAAGTCTCAAAGGCTCCATTTTAACTACGAGCATAATCTCAAATTTTAAAAAGATTCACATTTCTTCCCCCGCTATGTAGTAAGTAAAGTTTTTTCATACTCCAAACAATGAGAAAGTGATAAATGGCAAATTTTTATAAACTTATATATTTATTCTCTCATGCAAAGCTACTACACTTATATTAAATATATCATACTAAAATTATTCAAATACATATTCTCTGTAGTTTTTCTTTCTCTATTAATTACCATCATTTAATATTAAAAATCTAAATAAAAGTAAATTATAATAAGGTACAGTTTTTTGTTGTTATTGTAATATTAACTACTAACTATATTTCAATAGATTAAAATATTTATGTAAAAAATTCAAAAAGATTTAGAACACAAAAAATTCAATAAACCAAAACAGAACTTGGAATGAAACAAAAGTTAAGTCTCAAAGGTTTCAGTTTAACTACGACACAATCCCATATTTGAACAATATTCATATTTCCGCCTCCGCTATGTAGTTTAATTGTGAATAGCTTATTTTAATTTTTATGCTCAAGATAAGCAAAACAACAAATGGAAAGGTAACACTGACAAGCTTTTGTCCACACAACGCGTGAGATTTTTTCTAGTTTTGAATAGAGACAAGTTGTTATTAGAGATATCTTTAATGTGAATTAAAAGAAAAACCCACTAGTTATATATATAGTCATCTCCTATATATTAAATGAAAGAAAATTTAAAAAAAAACCATTTAGTTTAATTACATGTATTGTTATTCATATTATTCATATATCCAAACATTCATTATGGCTCTTTAAAATAAAAATTAAAAACACTATATTTTAAATTAGTATTCTAAATATATCAAAATCAATATTGTTACCATATGATTGTAACAAAAATAATCTTTATTTTTTTATATAATTAGAAAATCACCTCCATTTCAAAATTAGGGCAGTTCAAAATGGATAAACCGATTGAAACTGAGCCAAACCAAGATAAAGTGATACAGATGGAGTATGAATACCTTTTTATAAATCATATGGATATTTATTTATAAAATCGGTAGGATTCGGATATGATTCAGTTTTTAACCAAATAAACCAAAGTATTTTTAACGTAAAAATTATTAATAATTGTATATATATATATATAAATGATAAATATATGGTGGCATAATAATATAGCTAATAATATATCGTTAGTAAATTTTTAACTAATTATAAGAATATTTAATATCAATTAACTAATTAGTTAAATCAAGTTACATAAACTCTAGATTGTTTCATTATAATTTTATCATCTGTTTTTATTCTTCTGTTCTTTTTTATATATTTTTTTTGTCACAGTGAGATATCACTTTGACATGAAGAGTAAGCTTTTGTTTTATTGGTTTAAATCATATATTAGTGCTCAGCTTATTCAATTATTGCTCTATTTGATACGTTATATAATCAAAATATCATCTCTTAAAAACTCATAGAATTCGTGCTTAATAAGATACATAATTTTGGTTACTAATAATACAATGCAGTTTAAACATGATAAAAAAAAAAAGTAATGTTTGAAAGTTTAGTTAGTTTATTATATTATTATAATTAGATTTAAATAATTATATCAATGGTCAAATTTTAAATTATTAACAATATTCTTAAAATAATATAATAATAATTTTATAAATATTTTGTTAATAAACTGACAATATGTGAATAACACGAGGAATCGTTTAATATAAATTTAATATAAATGTATAAAAATGTATAGTAGCAAGAGGACTTAAGGGATCGGATCGACTCTAATAATGTTACTTGAAAAATCTCCTTCAGTTACGTAAGTCTTTGTGAAGAGTTTCTTTTCAGTAACTTCATGATCAAGAATTAAAGCCTTATCAATTAAGCAAGTCCTATTGTCCAATATTTGGACATGTTTTTTTGAGACATCTGTTATATGAATCGGAATATTTGTTTCAATTAGTTATTAACGTACTAAAACATTAACTAAATGTGTATAAAATCAAGTTCTTTCCTCTTCTTCTTCTCTACTCACAACCAAACTTCTCTAATGGCTTCGATTGGCTTGTTTGAAGCTTTCTTAGTTTTCTTTTTATTTCTTGTTTTCTATTTCTTTCTAAACAAGAACCCATTTGTTTACTTGCGTATCAAGAAAGCCCTTCAAAGCTATCCTTGGAACTGGCCGGTTCTTGGGATGCTTCCTGGTTTGCTCATGAGGTTCAATAAGCTCGATGAAGTGAGGATCAATGATGCCATTAAGATTATCGAGGAGGCTGACTTGACGTTTCAATTCAAGGGTCCATGGTTCACTAATATGGATGTGTTGATCACTATTGATCCAGCTAATATTAATCATATATTGACCTCAAACTTCTCCAACTACATCAAAGGACCGGTGCTCAAAGAGATATTAGATGTTTATGGAGATGCAGTGATCAACACAGATTCGGATCTTTGGAAGAATATAAGGACGACTTCTCAGTCCATGGCTCATCATCCAGGGTTCATAAAGCTATTAATGAACTCTACAAAAAGTAAACTCAAGAATGTGCTTCTTCCTCTTTTTGAACATTATGCAAAGGAAGAGATGGTGGTGGATTTACAAGATGTGTTTGGGAGATTTACGTTTGATACAACCCTAGTTACAGTAACTGGTTCTGATCCTTGTTATCTTTCTATTGAAAAACCAGAGGTTAATGAGTTTGCTAAAGCATTAGATGATGCAGCACAAGTGGTTATTTATAGGCATTTAATGCCAAGATTCATGTGGAAATTTCAAAGCTTTATGGGACTAGGACAAGAGAAGAAGATGAGTGAAGCTAGTCACACTATTGATCGTGTGTGCGCAAAACTCGTAATGGACAAGAGAGAAGTGTTGGCAAGATCACAAGAGATCATCAATCATAATTCTAAAGAAGAAAGTGAAGATGTTTTAATTTCTTCAATAAAGTTGGAAACAACTAGGCATGAACTCTTTAACTCAAATGATGGTAAATTCTTTAGAGATATCATCTTGACTTTTGTTATAGCAGGAAGAGATGCAAATTCTTCTGCTCTTACTTGGTTCTTTTGGCTTATGTCTAAAAACCCTAAAGTAGTGGCCAAGATTCGTCAAGAGATCAACACTAATCTACCAAGGTCAGGTAGTAACCAAGAGATGTCTTCTTCTTTGGATGATCCTAAGGAGTTCTTGAATAAGTTGGTGTATCTACACTGTGCATTGTATGAAACAATGAGACTTTACCCACCAATTCCATTACAACGCAAGTGTCTTGTAAAATCTGATGTTCTTCCAAGTGGCCATAAAGTTGAAGCATACTCTAATATCCTCATACCTATTTATGCATTGGGGAGGATAAGATCTTTATGGGGAGAAGATGCATTAGAGTTTAAACCAGAGAGATGGATTTCTGAATCTGGAGGGATAAAACATGAGCCTTCATATAAATTCCTAGCATTTAACGCTGGTCCAAGAACTTGTATAGGTAAACATTTAGCTATGACTTATATGAAGGTAATTGTCATTGAGATACTACAAAACTTTGACATAAATGTCGTTGAAGGTCAGAAGATTGAGCCAAAACCTGGTCTTCTTCTTGTCATGAAAGATGGACTTAGAGTCACACTGACCAAGAGATAATCAGTACCAATTCACCTTGATAAAATATTATTAATGCTAATGTTTTTATTGTTGGATGTTGTATATATAACAAGTAATAAGGAATGTGTATGTGTTGCTCGTATTTGCCATGTGGTCTTAAAAGATTTGTATTTTGTGAAGTGATGAAATGTATTTTAACTTTATAATTTTTACTATGTTTTAATTGTTGCTGCAAGTGTTTATTTCGTATATGTAAATGGATGCATTTGAAGTATCAGCCGAACTAGCAGAGGTCCATCAGATGAAAATTTTTGGGTTGCAATTTAAAGTAATTCATCAGAATAGAAATTGGAATACATGCGTTGATCGTCTTGCCCGATCGGCTGGCGAAAGGAAAATATTGTCGTCTTATGTTGGCTTATCACTACCAAGCTAGTGTTTTGTTGCTACTATTATGTCTTAATTTTATTTGTTTTTGTTGTAAAAAAAAATGGATGCATTGATGCTTAAAGAAGATATAAACTTGTTGTCAAAGGCCTTGCGGCCTGGTGGCCTTTTAGTCAATTCGGAGAGATTTGGGTTTGCTTCTCGCTCAAAACTTGAAGTATTGTTTATGAATTACTTGGCTCAAGATTGATTTCATATCTTTAATACAATTGTAGTTGTTTCACAAGCTAGATTAGCCGAATTCATTGGAAGTGAATATTATGTTAAATTTGAAATTTTTTCTTCCATATGGTAAAGAATGTGGAAAAGGTTTTAGGGGTTATGCCGAAGCTTAAATCAAATATATGTTAAGATTAGGAACTTCATTCTCAAATCAATTGGCAATAAGCGGAATGGTCCATGTCCCTTATATATTATTGCATTGTCTAATTGAATTTCTGTTGTGGGATATTATATCCCTAATACGTCTTCTAGCGATCAATTATGGATCGGTTGTGGATCGTATGAGCTTTAATACCATAATAGGGTTATGCACTTCCAACTCAATTTTGTATTTCCGAGCGTGTTTACTACATCTCCTTTGATTCCGGACAATGGTTTGCAAGTGTTCTTGATTTCGTCATCATCGATTTACATTAGCTTTAAGGCCTCCTTATAATGATATTGATTGAGATCATGTATCAATTACGATTATAGTCACCTCGTTATTCATGATTGTTAGCTCTATAATCAATAATTCAGTATGAGGCTCGCTTAATCCATTGAGATGTATGTCACTAAACTCAATAAGGTCATTGATTCGAAATCGTTGAATCACATGAACACAAACTCGTCCTTCTCGTGCGTTATCGATTCGTGGAACTTGAACTTGTGACCCTACCGACCATCACCCTTCTTGAATTCTCTCGCGGCTTCGATCTCACCAATCTAAAAAATTCAATAACACATCTTGGAGATGCATGCACTCAATTTTACTATGAATGTATCGTTTATGGAATCGCGATATTTGTCAGAAAGATAAAAGATATATTGATTTTTTGTGTTAATATTTTTACAAGACAATGTGGTTATGTTTATACAGAGAAAGATTAGACCTAAATATGATAATGAAAGACTAATCTACCCTTAAGTATATACATATATTACCAACCCCCCCCCCCCCCCTTNCCCTCTTCAAGATGGAGCATGGAGATCACAAATACAAATGCCCATCTTGAACTTGAATTATTCAATTTCGGATTTTCCCAGAGCTTTCGTCATAATGTCCGCTAGTTGAATCTTGGAAGAGACATGTTGAGTTGTAATAATACCATTCTAAACCGAGTCTCGAACATAATGGCAATCCAGCTCAACATGTTTAGTCCGTTCATGGAATACCAGATTCGCAGCGATGTGTATGGCTGACTGATAGGCTTAGAATTTAATCCTAGTCTATTACTGCAGAGAACAGTTCACTGTAGCAAAGATAGGGTATCGAACCACATAGACCAGAGTGCAACGATCAGTTTAAAAGTCAAAAATGGCTAAAGCAAGAATAAGATTTTGGTTGTCGAATCAAAACAGTAATTTAAAAAGCGGTTTAAACTTATAATATAAAAACGTCAGGCATTAGGGAAATCCGTAGGTATTCAGGTTTAAAGCTTAAGTTAACATGCAGGATTTTAGATTGAAAATAGTTCTCAACATGAAAGACGAATGCAGTTTGATCTCCTCTCGGAGTATTAAACCCTATGATCAAATCGTCAGACACAAGCTCTCGCCGTCTTTAAAACGATTCGATCATGTATTAAAAGCACAGATTCAATTGTTC
>OVBE01012815.1:0-13121 GCA_900406425.1 Iberis pinnata
GCTGCTCCGGTTCATGTTCTGGTTCAAGCTTTGGTCCAACCGTGCTTACATCAACTTTAATGCATGATGCCCTGACTTTCCACATATTTGACATTGAGGTTTTCTATCTTCACTTAAGGAGCTGACTGAATTGATGATGAACTAGAGGGACTAGATATCTGTTGTGGGAATCCTCTGCCCCTAGTAGTGAAGCCTCTTCCTCTGCTTGAGCCAAATCTGTTATATCCTCTTCCTCTATTGCTGTAAGACTGCTGCTGAGTTCCAGATCTGATTATATTAAAAGCAAGATGATGAGTGACAGTTTCATAGACGTATGTTTGGATTCTGTTCTCAAAGTTTGATAACTTTAGCACCACATCTTCAAAGGTAGGGCTTGGCAAGATGTCCATAGATTTTTTAATTGTGATTTTGATAGGTTCATATTCTCTTTCTAGTCCATGAAGAGCATAAGATATCTTCATGTATTCTGTTACTAGACTCCCAATAGATGTGAGTTGGTCGCATAGAGCTTTGACTTCTTTTAGATAATCTGTCATACTCTTTTCACCATTTTGTGTGATTTGTAGCTTCCTTTGTAACTTAAATAGTCTAGAGGATGAGACTCTATTGAAATGTTTGGCTAGAGCAACCCATAATTCATTTTGAAGTTACACAGTTTACCACCACACTTAAGATATTTTAGAAAAAGGATCATAGAAGCCATGACTTTACCACCTGGTCACCTCTTTGCCATTCCAGAATGTTTGGATTTGGAGCTGGTCTGTCTCCTGCTAGACTAGAAACAAGGAAGGTCTCAGACTGATTTTTCTATAAGATATAGTTTCTTTCTGTGAGTTTGATTGTCACATATTTATATATATTTAGAGATGGGTAGGTTTGCGTTTCCATGGCTAAATCCATAGCTCTGATACCATGAAAGCAGAATTAAAAGAGAGAAAAGTGGATTTATGAAATGTTCATTTTATTTGATTTGTTGGTTTATGACTGCTGTAGGATTGCTTCTTATATAGTGAAGCAAACCTTTTACATTGTTTGCCTTAAATTACACTTGTCTTGTTTCTATTGCTCAGCTATTAAGTTAAACATGTTGTAAAGCTTGATCACGCCAACTTGCTTTTCTGCTTTTGCTTTTCCTTATGTAATTGAAACAAATTTTGTATTCTTTTTGCAGGTCGAAGACGGAGCTACAAAAATACGTTGTGTTTTGTCTATTTGAGCCGAGTTGTCGGGCATGAATGTACTGGGCTTTTCCTTGTTGTCTTATGTTGTTGCAGCTAGGCCATTGTTGGGCTTAACCTTGCAAAGAGAAGACTCTCTTTGAGATAGAGTGTCTTCTTAATCTCCTAAATCTTTTACTATCCTCTCGCCGGAAAAATTCACAGAAAATCAGACGACAACAGACTTGAGTTGAAATGCAAAACTAGAGATTGAGTCCCGTTAACCGTCAAGTGCAGATGGCAAACTAATTTTAATATATTTTAGCTAAATATTTTGTTCTTATTTTTTGTCACTTTTATTTTTGAACCATTACAATACATCCAGTTGATTAATTAAAATAATTTTTTGATATATATATATGTAAGAGACACATTTTCTAAATTTGTAATAGGACATCTAAAAATATTTTGGACATGTACTGATGAAATGTTGTGAAGGTTACGACTATTTGGCTCTACACCTCATAAACGTTGACAAGATTAGTGTGACTCAAACTCCTCTATCTTGCAGAGGCGTAATAAAGAAATATTATCGATCATAATAATCGTAATATCATTGTAGTTACTTTAGACTCATTATATATATATATATATATATTCAGGAATAGTATGGAATATACAAGAATTCTATTCTCTACAGTTTGCTTATAAGCGTGAAGAAAGGATACCCTAACTTCCTCATGTTTCTTTTGTATTACTTTGTACGGAAGCTGTCTGGATTATTCATTTCTTGTTCCTTAAGTAACCTCTTTCACATGAAATCCATTTTCATATAAGATCCTATAGAACAGCTTCCTAAACACAAACCAAGCTTCTTCTTCTTTCCAATGGATAATAAAGAAGAGCCTAAACAACCTCCAACAAAACTTCCCGATTTAACCCTTTTCGAGCAAGCAAATTCTGAAGTTTCTCTTGCTGCCTCTCAAGCTAATTCCCGATTTGTCCCTGCTATTTATGACTCATCTGCGTCAATGCTTTCGATGATGGAAAGTGACGAAGATTCGGAAGAAGAAGATAGTAATGAGAACTACTACGAATATTTTGATAGTAATGGATTTGGTGAAGATGAAGATGAAATCAATGAGTTTCTTGAGGATCAAGAAAGCAACTCTAACCTTGAGGAGGATGATTTTTTGGAGGAAGAAGATGAGATCGACCCTGATCAATTGTCTTACGAGGAGCTGATCGCACTAGGAGAATTCATCGGAGTCGAAAAACGTGAACTGACTCCCACCGAAATCTCCACGTGTTTGAAAGTATCTACCTTCGTATTTTCACATAACAAAAATGAAATTGATCGTTGTGTGGTTTGCCAAATGGAGTTTGAAGAAGGAGAATCTTTGGTTGTTCTCCGAGTTTGTGACCATCCGTACCACTCTGATTGTATTACCAAATGGCTTCAGACGAAAATGATTTGTCCCATTTGCTCTTCTGAACCATCTACCTGCTAAATTCTCCCAAATATTCAACTCTCGATTTTACTTCTTTTTAGGTTTTACTTAATAAGCAATCACATCGGGAAGATATTGAATTGTAAATAATTATACTAAAAAAGATTAAATTGTGACTTCGGTGATCCTTGTCTTAATAGCTTTGTGAGGTTTTTTTTATAACTTATGTTTATCTATTCTATTGAATATTCATATTATGTTAAAAAAATTTCAAATTAAAAGGTTTATAAATAGTACAGATATATCTCCTTACAAAATTTCAACCAAATACCCAGCCCAATACTACAAACACTTTCATACTACTCTAACCCTAGAAAGTGCTTCTAAGACTCGCGAAGGGCCCCTGCCCACTAAGAGATACCCTAAATTCCGAGCTAGAAGAAAATCTAATAGCTCGACGTGCCGTCAAATTGCGAAACCACTATAACATGACCTCTGGTGGCTCGGAGACGTCTCTGAAGAAGCGGTGACACAGGACCGTCACCGCTTCCCACACGAAAACAAAAAAAAAGAGAAGGGGAAAACAGGGATTCATTTCTCCTCAGTCGACGTTAGAATAAATGAGGTATGTTTCTAGTGAGATGAAGGACTGATATGGCTATCAACGTAAAAGGAGGAACAAAATCCGTCGACAGCCGCTGACCTCACATAGTTGCCTTTGTTCCTGTTTTCTCAATCCGCCGTGAGACATATCCCACTCACCTTGAGATCTTGTTTTTTTAAGTCGGCTGTCCTCTGCGCTTTTTCAGCCTACAAATCCGACAGGAATTCTTATCGCTGTGCAATGCTATCTCCACCAGCTCTTCGTCTTCGGTGAGGAAAGAGTAGCGACAGTGTTGATGGTTTGGGAGAGGTTGAGAGAAAGTTCATGAGGGAGTCCGCTGGCACTGCATGCACTCACTAGCAGACCTAAGGGTCCTGGTGCAAGAAGGTTGTGGCTCGGGACGGCGGAGCTCTTCGATCACTTTAAGACTCTAGAGCTCTTTGGAGAGAGTTTAGAGAGAAAGAGAGGTGATAAAAATATATGTATTATTCATTGGAATGATTAATTTTTCTAAAATATTTATTGTGGTAAACAATTATATAAATGTTGTGAACCAAAGAGTTATTCTTCTTGATAACATCTAATGGGTCGATAATGGACATCCATCTAATTATTCTTAACACTCCCCTTGGATGTACATTATAAAAATAGATCATAAGCGCATAAGATGCTGCCTCGTTAAAACCTTAATCGTGAGAAAATCTTGTGAAAATCTTGTCAAAGTTCTAGATAGATAAGATATAGGCAAACACTGAATATGATAAAACTAATTCAATAAAAATATCACGTGCAAAATCAAGGTGATTTATTTTTTAAAAAAAAATTTTAAAAATAAAGATTTGCTTCGTGCAAATTTAGGGCAAATTTATTTAAAAAATTATTTCTAACAATCAGAAGCATCATTCAAATATTTTAAGTAAAATTTTTAATAACAAATGAAATTAATATCCAAAAGAATGGCAATTAGCCAATTAGGAACTATACAGAACTAATAAATTGATGATTGTAAATCATTGAATTATGTTAAACGATAATGGTCGCTCCACATATTATATAGATTCTAAATGCTATCATGCTAAATCAAATCGAAACAACGAGTCTGACTTGAATGTAATATGAGAGCATGTCATGATGTTATATTAACTATTTTAAATTTTGAAGCATATCGATGGGAAGAAGCAATATAATTATTCTCATGTATGTATATCTGATAACAATACAATAATTATTATTACGATTATCGATTGATTACTAGCACTGGAATAGTCAATAAACATGAAATTTTATTTGTCAAAATAATTGACCAGCTAATACCAATGATTTCAATCAATCAAACCAAAAAAGTCTAGGTAATTAATCCAACAAACAATTCGACGCCAAGTTCTAATTAATTATTCTCATATCATAGATGAATCTCAGTAACACCAAAGCATATGTGATGCTCTTATTTTATTTAAGATATCAAAATTGAGATCATATATCGTAAACCACATATGATACCGTGATGTAACTATATTATTATTATATTTAAAATAGCTTTATCGATTTTAATCAATATGGTCGGTAGTGTTTACCTCGATCCAATGCCTAGAAGAAAGTTTCGATTTGTTCGGGTGTTGGCTAGGGTTTCGTGCTGATAACGTGTTGTGAATCAAAGGATTATTCTTTTTGATAACATCTAATGGACCGATAATGGACATCCATCTAATTATTCATAAAAATAAATATCATTATCTTGAAAACAAAACTAAAGAGTTCACTAAAGGGAAGTAGAGACAAATTATTGCTTCCTAAAAATAGGCAAAAGTATTTACTTGACATATATTTTTCAATCAATTGCATACGTAACCCGATATTATCTCGAATTACTAGAGATAACCCAATTTTTGTTTAATCCCATTCTACCCTTCGGTCATGAAGAAACAAAAAAAGAATGGAAAAAAATAATTCGAGGAGAGAGAAAAAAGTATCCAATATTTGCGAAAATGCCACCGCGTGATCTGGCGGCGAGAAAACTCTGCGAGAATATGATATGCAGATTTTGTTTGGATGTAGATATGTTTTCGCAGATATGTTTTTGCCGATTTATTTTTCTCTGTTGATTTTTTACGTCGCGGATTTTTCTCGCACATTTGTTTGAGTATTTGGCCGCAGATTTTCTGGAATCGTCGACGTCACCGCCGAATTGTCGACGTCACCGCCGAATTGTCGACGTCACCGCCGAATTGTCGACGTCACCGCAGATTTTTGGTTCCAATGTCGAGTTTCTCTCGCAGATTTTTGAATAACACTGGTGATTTTTTGATATTGCAGATTTTTTTCCGCAGAGTTATGGTGACATTGCCGATATCTCTGTGACTGCAGTTATATTTGTAACTATAGATTTTTTTTTTTTAACTGTAGATTTTTTTGTCGACACCGCAGAGTTATGAGTTTTCGAAATTGCCAGATTGACCCCTTTCGTTCGAGACTGGCGTTTTTAAAAAAAAATATGCAATGGCCGAAGATTTTTTTCTCATGTGGTCGCCGATTTTTTTCTTACTGAATTGACCCTCACGTTACTGTAGATATGTTTGCCACAGATTTGTCATAATCGTTTGACCGCCGTTTTCTAAAATCGGCGGTGTTTTGTTCTATCGATTTTAAAAATCGTGGCAGATTTTTTCTGTTAAACTCATGCGACGTCGTTTTTGACGGCCCATCCAGCCCACATGATATGACCCATGGGACAAATTTTGGGCCATATAAAATGATGTATGTTTAAAATTTTGTTTTCCTATCAAGAATTTGTTTAAGTGGCAGAATAACACGGTGTCGTTTTGGATAGTGTTGTTGACATTTATTGATTATCGCCGATTTTTCTAAAAACTCTGTTCGACTACCCATTAAACCCTAGTTAAATCCTCTCAATCGCAACCGCTGATTTACAACCTTTCAGTTTCTATATATATACTGCTTTGCCTAACTTTTTTTACGTCTCTTACGTTTGAGAAGCCAAAAAATGGACAAGGAGAAACAAGTGATGGTCGACAACAAGCGCTCCACTAAAAGAAATTTTGTTCTATGATTCAAATACTGTTTATGCCTTATTTCCAGTATATATTACAATCTTTTGTTTGGGTTTTTGTAGATAGCGAAGGAGGACCATGATGAGTTCGTGGAATTGTTGGAACTCTATAACGCGAACTTTCTCGAAAAAGTCCACAAACATTACAAGGGGCAGATCGATAGCATGACGAAGCGAAAGAAGGAGGATGATGAATACGTGGAAGTGTTGAAAATCCATAACGCCAATGAAATCGAGAAACTCCACAAACATTACAAGGGTATGATGGTAGAATGGAGAAGCGAATGAAGGCGATGGAGGAGGCTTATCGAGCTATTGTGAAGTTGATGGATGAGGCGATGGAGATGGGGGACCATGAAGGGCATGAAAGTCCTTGTTGATTTCGATTATGTTTTTCTTTTTTAATGACTATGTTTATGTTTATGTTTTGTAACCTCTTTTTATTTTGAACTTATCGTATCTAGGTTTGCAGTTTGCATTGCAGTTTTATGTTAATTTCCATTGCAGTGTTTTATAGTGTTGCAGATTTGTTTCTTATTGCCGTTTTTGAAACAAATCTGGAACACGAAACAAATCTCCAATGGTAAACACACTACGAAATTGTAGTTGTCTCACCTAAAAAGGTGTGGCTTTTTAGTAAAAGTCATCATTATACATAATTAAAGAACATCGTGTCAGAACACCTAAAAAGGTGTGCCCTTGCAATCGCAATCACTCATTGACAACATGATAATTACTACTGCTGATTTGTTTTTAATTTTCGGTTTTCAAAAAATTCTGCCACAAAAAACAAATCTTCAGTGAAAAAAAATCACAACCCTTCGGTTACCCCCTTTCACTTTCTATAAATAGGGCCAACCCTAAAAGTTGATTTGTATCAGTCTATTTTGTTCATAACAGTAATTTTTGAAGCCAAAAAATGGACAAGGGAAAGAAAGTGTGGGTCGAGAACAAGCGCTCCAAGCCAAGGAAAAGAGAGGTTGTTCCATGATACACAAATATTTTTAAGGTTTCATACTACGGATCTTTTCTTTTGTTTGTTGTAGTCATCAAGTGACTCAGATAATGATGGCTACACCGAAGTCTTGAAAATCCACTACGAACACCAAATCGCGAAGCTGCATAAGCATTACTAGGGGAGGATCGATCGAATGGACAACCATATGAAGGGGATGGATGAGGGATATAGAGCTCTGATCAAATTCGAACGGAAGAATGCTAAAGTTTCTGTTCTACTGAAGCAGATCTCGGCGGTGGGTTATGACATCGAGGTGGAACTTAACAGCCTGTGTTCACGGCAGAAGAAGCTCTACTATGAGTGGGCGAGGATTGGAAACCCACAGCTGGGGAATGACCACGACGGGTCTGGAGGACCGTCAAACTGATGAAAAGCTTCGTTATTATCGTTTTTTATGTTTAATTTTATGTTTTTAATGACAATGTTAATGTTTTTTTGAACCCTCCGATGATTTTGAACAATGATGATAATTATTGGGTTATGAAGTTTGAATTGCAGTCTTTTAGTAATTTCCATTGAAGTTTTTTCGTATTTCGTATGCAGTTTCCACGTAATACCGAACTCTAAATGTTGTGAGAATGTGGATTTAGTATGTTGTTTGCACTATTAAAACAAATGTTTTTCAACGACAACAACATGTCGAAATAGTACGACCATCATACGATGCGCAATTAGCAACATTTAGAGCCCGATATTACATGCAATGCGAGAACACGTTATCTGCAATGTCTGGAAAAAACCGCTTGAATATTGTCTTAAACATGNCCCACAGCCACCGACCATCGCCAAGAACACATTAATTGTTGTTTCTTCTCCGAAATGCAACTGTAAAAAAAAACATTACAACTCATGATATCAGTTCGGCAATTACCAATGAAATAAATCTTCATCACAGAAGTTAATCTGCAACCAAAAAGCTGCAACAGACTATCAATGCAGTCAATAAATCTGCATCGATTTTAATTAATCGGCACTTGTTATAATAACTCTGCATTAGTTTTAATTTATTGGCAATAGGTTTTAAAAAATACCGAGTTTGGTGTATGATTTCGTCGAAGTCGGCGACCATCGTACACAAATCTGACATCGTTATAGGTAAGGTGATGGTGCTCGTAATAGTGGTCCATGAGTTTCCTCATCGGACAATGAATTTTCATAGCATAAACGGATTCCCACCCCTGCTGGTCGTGGACAATCACCGTGACCTTCCTGTTGTGTTCGTCTGAACCTGATGCACTCATGATGTCAATGTGGAAGTAGATCTAATTTTTAAGAGAGAAAGAAGGTTTGGATTTGGTAGTTATATTTTCGTCGAAAGGTATTTTATAGCCAAAATTATTTATGTTTGTTAATTTAAGGCATTTATTAAAGAGGAATAATTTCCCAAAAAACGTACAAATTTTAATTTAAATTAGTAGGTCAGAAGCTACATTGGATTATCAAGACTTTTGCCTACCAATGAGCCAATGAATGAGTCTGACACGACGTCTGACACACGTGGGACCCGAACGGACAGTTGACAAGATAACACGTTTGAAAGGTGTAGATTTGTTTACATCGTTGCTGATTTCTTTCAAAACGCTGCCGATTTATTTTAGTATTGAAGATTTGTTTCATACTACTGAAATGTTCTCCATGTTGCAGTTTTGTTTCCACAATGCAAAGTTGTTTTCTACATCGCCGATTTCTTTCAAAACGCTGCAGATATATTCTAAGCATTGCAGATTTGTTTTTTACTGCCGATATGTTTTTCGCGTTGCAGTTTTGTTTCCACAATGCAAAGTTGTTTTATACATTGCAGTTTTTTTCTGAACATGTACTTCTCCGTCACCGACATCTTCAATTTCCTCAACCACCTTCAACAACTTCAAATTCGCAGAAAGGAAACTCACAGATTTCATGTTCTTAAGTTACAACTTTTTAGGGGATAACCCAACATAAGACATTTTAAAAAAACACATACAACTCGGTCAATCAATTAAAGAGATAGACCGCTAGAAGACCTACAATCACAGTTACGAAAATAAAACTCAGTATCTTCATCTTCATCTTCAAATCTTCCATGTCTCCTTTAGTCGTAAGCACCTGGTCTTGCAAAGATGCAATTTGTTCGACCTTGTTCACCTCTTCTATGAGAGAGCACTCAGCCTGTTCCCGAACATTTTTCATTTCTTCTATGACTGCCAAGTCCCACCACTTCCAAACGGGGCAGCCACCATCATAGGACATCAATAATCATAACCAGTAGACAGAAGTGCTGAATAACAATTAATACGACTGTGATTAAGACCTGATAAAAGAGTGTACACACTTACATTTTGATTTGGGCATGTGTAGAACAATCTGTCCTGATTCGTTATAGTAGTGGCACTTTCGAGGAGTGCAACCTCACCATAGTAGCAGACGACCGACGCCCCATATTCCGAAGGATCCATACCGTCGACGTTGAAAGGAAACTGGGAACGACTATTCACCTCTTCCTCATCCGAGTTTCCACCGAAACCAGGCGCTACCTCTTCATCGATGAGGTTGTAGCTATTTCTTCCCATTTTAAAAAGACTCGTGCAGAAATGATCGGATATGGTAGCTATGAGTTACAGAGAAAAGTCGAAAAGTGCGAAACCCAAAATGGATGACAAACCCTAAGTTTTCGTTTATCTAAATCAACTCTTTACAACATGAGACGAAAAAGACGTCGTCGTTTTGATCGATTTAATTAAAAGTTTTCATGTGCTGCAGATTTAAATGTATTGTTGTTTTCCTAACAAAACTGCACCGCCTAATTAAATCTGCAACTGTCTGGGCGAAAATTAATTTTTTGTTGTAGACTTAAATTGCATTGTAGTGTTGTTTAAAAAACTGCAATACTAAATAAAATTGGCAACGTTTATCGGTAATTGTAATTGTCTAGCCGAATTAATTTGTATTGCAGTTTTGTTAACAAAACTGCGTTAGAAAATAAAATCGGCAACAAATTTACACTAATTCAGACCGTCTTAACCCAAAAAAACCCTTCAAATTTTTAAAAGTTAATAACCATTATTAAAGTCACGGAACACGAAGCGACATCAACAAACGCAATCGTTCGTTGACAACCCTTGAGAATCGATCTATAAATATTAGGGTATGATACGTCTGTACACAACAATCTCTTCAGTTGATTAAAGGTATGATTGCAAAATGGATAAGGGGAAAAAATTAATGCTGCAGAACAACGATGGCCAGAGCCCTCCAAGGAAAAGACAGGTTGTTCTCTGCTTCTTATATTTTGCGTTGTTTATTTACATATGAGTTCAAGCTACTTAACTAACATTTTTTGTTTGTTGTAGGCAACCATGGAAACCAGTTCCCAAAACAACGAATTGCGTAATGTACACAACCATTACAAGGCCATGATGGCAATGCTGGAGGAGCAGATCGTGTCGAGGGAAGATGCTATGAATGCTCGGGTCAAGTATGAAAGGAGAAATGCGAAACTCTGCATTTTACAGAAGCATATTTCATCAGAGGGTTTTGACATGGAGAGAGAATAGAACAAGCATAAGACAAAGGAGGAGCATGCGTTTCAAGAATGGTCGAAGATTGAAATCCCGCATGTGGGATACGATAAAATGGGTTGTAATCTCAAGGGGTTCGGATCATCGTCTTCGTGATCCGAACCTCTTTTATGTTGTTTGAACTTTTTTTTTAAAATTAACTATTTGAACCTGGTTTTGAATTACAATTACTTTCAATAATTTCTCATGATTTTTTCATATGCCTATTATGGTCTCCTTTTTTAAACGTTCAAGATTATTTGGTTGTTGAAATTTACATTGCAGGTTTTGTGGTTGTAAATCTGCAATGAAATAAATGTTGCAGGTTTTTTAGAAGAATGCGAGGACAAGTTATTCAGGGAAGGTAACGTTGAACATAAAAGCTGATAAGTCTTGATACAAAAAGAAACAAGGCAAACAAAAGTCTTAAACAACAAAACAGTCACCGCCACCGATCATCTCCATAAAGACGTTAATTGTTGCTTCATCACCGAAACCCATCTGAAAAAACAAAACAGAAAATTGGGTTTCAAGTAACAAATCGGCTACACTGAAAAGAAATCTGCAGTACAAAATTACTGAGTTTGTCGTTTGGTTTGGTCCCAAATGGTGGCCTTCATAGATAAAACGAACCGTGCGATATTCAAGGCCTTTTTTCTCGCAATATCGAAGCATTAGTTTTTTCATGCGTGTATGAACATGCACCAAGTAATTGCATTCCACTCCTTCCTGGTCGATGAGTGTCACCTTCACTTTCCTCGCCTGAGTCCACCACGGTCTTACTGCAAGCATGGTTGTAGATCTACTTTTTTGGAGGTTATGAGGGTCTGGATAAAGAATAAAGAACGTAAATAAAAGAGTATTTATAACCCAAAATTAAGTTATCGAAATTAAATTAACATTGGGAATAGTCAAACTTAAATGATTCCGGCACTACCTACCTTGAAGAACGAGAAAGGTACTATCTGGACTATAATCTGACAAAAGTAGAACACAAACTTACTGTGACAAGACAACACATTTGACCATTGCAAATTTGTTTTAGTCGGTCCAGATTTAAGTTCGTCGTTGCAGATTTAATTTCAAACCTGCAGTTTTAATTTCAAGTAGATGTGTCAACGAATTCGAACGTTGTAGATTTTTAAAACAATGTAGATCTAATTAAAATATGCAATGTTTAAGAAATATCTGCAGTTACCTTGAAAAGGTCGAGGAGACGATGTCGTTCTTCCTCCTTGCATACTCCCCTAGGTAGGTCTAAGTTGGCCGTACATCGCCTTCGTAGAGATATTCAATTGCCTCAACCACAATCGACATCTCAATTACCTCAACCCTTACCAATCTTCAATCTCAATTAATTCAACTTCTCAATTCAGAATCATTGATTGAATTGTGGAAATGAGGCAAGTCCAATTAATTCTAGTTAGTGGATATTGGACACTAGGTAATGGGAGGAAGTTCTTTCTTGTCGACAACGATCGAGGTTCTAGGTTGATGTTAGCAGAAGAGAAGATGACTTTTGAGGAATTGATGGAAATGGTAATTGAAGACTACGAAGTTGAGAGAAGGTTGTACGAGGTCGAGTTGAGCTACATGTTACCTAAGAAGGTTTTGAATTCCTTACCTCTGGATCAACCTCCTGTTTATGTAAAGAATACAAGACATTTGAGAACATTCCTATGCCAGTCGAGCAATGGCCCTGTCCGACTCTGTGTTGAGATCAAACAGAAGGCTTCACGTACGTCAAAGGGTGGACCTACAGAGCTATCGCATATGACAAGTCCGGCAAGCCAAGACTCGCAGATTAGACATCCTACGGTGGAGGATGTTGTTGAAGAAGATTCAGAAGAAGACAGTGCAGAAGAAGAGGATGAGAACATGTTTGATTGTTGCGATGATTCTGATGGAATAGAGTCTGGTGATGAAAATTTCTCAAAATATGGGGTTGATGATGAGAACGTTGAGGAGATGGAGAAAACAAATAAGACGTGTGAGTCAACCGTATACATCAGTGACGGTTATCGGCACAACAACTTATGAAGTTTCAATAGTGATTCTTTCAAAATACGTGTCAGTGATACTTTTGAGTCATAAGAGCAGTTGGATGAGAGGTTGAAAATGCTGACTGTGGTTGAGAGGTTCGATTACAATGTTTACAAATCTACACCGTGCTTGTTAGTAGTCAAATGTTGGGTGAATGGTTGTTCATGGAAACTTCGAGCAACGCCAACTGACGATTGGCCCAGATTTCATGTGCGTACTTACAATAGAGAACATACATGTTCGGT
>OVBE01012816.1:0-13120 GCA_900406425.1 Iberis pinnata
TAGAAAGTGACAAGAAATGTTATGTAAAAATCCTAAAATTCAAGTGTTATCAGTGCTTCTTGTTTGTTGGGAAGAAGATATATCAAAGAGACCGAGATTAATCATCAAGATTCGTAAGAAAATAGGTTGAACCACATAAATTAAGAGTTCGATAAAGACCCCACAAGTTACAATGCACAAGTAAAAAAATATGAGTAGTTATATTCAAACTTCTAAGAAATGAGCTCCATTAATTCTTGGCACGAATACAAACTTCAAAAGTACTAGCAAGAAATGAACTATTATTATTCAAGTCAGAAAGCGACAACAAATCCAAAGCTTTAGAAGACGGATGTCCCAGCCTATGGTGCCAAAGCTCAACTAGAAAAATCCGCAGAAACAGGCATTGCGCCTGCAACGTCAATATTTCTAAAGAAATAAAAGCCAATCAGTTGCTCAGCCGCTCCAACCAGCCTCCTAGTAATGCGGTCCTGGAGAATGCATATAGTAATTTTGAAAACACAAGCTCAATCACGAACCAATTGAGAAACAGAGATCAAATGACATTGTAGACCATCAACGAAATACACATGTTGTAAAGTAAGATATGAACCCAATCTAACCGTTCCAGACATAGTAGACAAAGTGTGTTGACCATTTGGTAATCAAATCAACACTGAAGGCATGGCATATGGGTTATATAGCGTATTAATAGACCCAATTATATGATTGGTTGCACATGTATCTAAGATTCATGAAGTAGAAAGAATCTTATCACTCAGAGGAGAATTTTAACCAAACTTACCATTGTCGGTCAATGAGACCACTTAGCCCGAGATTGTATGCATTTATGAGTGCAGAGTATGCATCAGAACCAGTATTCGGGACATAATGAACTCCATTAGCACGTGGTGCATTAACGTCGCGGTTGTGAATTGGTTAAGAGAAGGAGCCTGATTTTTTGTGTGATTTATCTACCCACCAATTTTGGTATCCGATCTCCCGGAAGAAATTCTCAACAAGATGCCCAGATTTTCCACAGCTAGCACAAACAATTCGAGGCCGAGACAAAGTGAGAGTACGAGGGCGAGAACTTGTTCGTACAGCAAAACTCATTTCTTATGTTCTGTTAATAAGAAGTTGTCTCGCCTTTTTTGAATCTTCATCTTGAGTTAGAACATTGTAGGCTTCATCAAAAGTAGGAAGAGGTTTGCGAGATAGCAAAAAAAATTTGACAGAACCATACACTGTATCGTCAAGTCCTATGAAACATTGATGCAACTTATCCTCATCGCGTTTCTTTTGTATTTCTTCTACTTTCTTAGCATGATGGTAATCATCTAAACTTTTCTAAATTTGAGTTAATTTGCCATAATATTCTTCAATATAAACACCCATTTTTCGGCAATTAGTGAGTTCCAGTTTAAAACGTTAAACACACTGTCCATTTCGGACTGAGAATGGTTCTGTATATGTTTCCACAAGTCATGAGCAATTTCATGGTGAGATAAAGAAGTATGAATCTTCTCATCAATGACAAGCTTCACCCATTAAATAACCATGGAATTATTTTCCCACCAATCTTCAAGATCGACATGATTTCTGCAGGCACCACCCCACCATCGACCACTATGTATTGAACTCAGTTCAAAGTTCATTTAGCCTGGGCATAAAGATGGATGATGGGATCAGCTTTTTCTCGATCCTCGACGTGATGCCGAACCTTATCAAGCTTTATTGCACATTCGACCTGATTCTCTTGCCGCGCCAACACGACTTGTGAAGCTCGAGAAAGGCGAAGCCTCTTCATCTCACTTTCATGCAGCTTCTCGAGAGCAATGTCGGCTTCTCTCAGTTTGGTGAATTCAGCACTGGCTTGATCTTGGGCTGCCTACTGATCACTGAGCTTTGTTGCAGCTTTCTCCTAAGCAGCTTCAACTTCAACTCTTAAGGTAGTGACTTGGGCGGTGGCAGTTTTCACCGTATCATTCAGCATCTTCTTTGTGGCCGCAATTTGGACAGTAAGCTGCTTGATGACCTCTTCTTGTTTTTGTAGCTTCAGTCGATCCTCGGTGATCTGTTTTTTTCTTTGCTCGACTAGCTTCGAGAGTTTGACCAGCTCATCCTTATTACCACTTAAGGCTCAAAGTTTATTTCCATAAAATGCGACGAGCTCATTACGTAGTCACCAAGGTCTACAAATCGAAAGAAGTAATGATGTCAAAATGTACAGATCCACAAATGAAGTAGGAAGGAAAATATGACGACTTACCTGACACACTTACCGAGACAAGACTTCATAAATTTCAGTTGTCATCATCCGATCTATGGAAGGGAGGATCAAACCGTTGGCTCCAAGAAGACTCACCAGACCAACACATGCAAGCTTATTCTGCGCAAATGATACGCCTCTGTGCGTAAACGAGAACGCCTTGCTCTCTGCCGAGTTACGGTGCCTCATTGTTTGGGAGCTCCCCCTTCAGCATCTCGAGGATGCTCAGCATCGTCCAGGTTACCCACAAAACCTCCCACTTCGCCATCATCGTCGACCTAGGTCTCAGGCTCATCATCATCATCATCATCATCATCATCATCATCATCATCATCATCATCATCATCATCATCATCATCATNTTTCTTGGGCGAAGGTTCCTAGCTCGCCATCCACGGGATCCAGATCCACAGTCATCTCGTTCAAGATCTGAGAGACTGTGGGAATTCCACTAGCCTCAGCAGGTGGTAGAACTGTTAAAAATATCAGTAGGAGCATCTGCCCATGTCGATGTTCCCTCAGCAAGAACATCTTGATTCCCCTCAGCAGAAGCGTTTTCTTCCTCTTGGCGATCCTCAGCAGGAACGCCATCATTTACCACTTGTCCCTCAGCAGGAACTTCTTCTCTTGAGACTTGTTCCCTAGTAGGAACAATAGCTAGGTCCGAGCCTTCCCCCATATCAATAACTACCACATTAGAAGCTCGACAATCCCAGCTGGATCAACGCCTCCTCTTATTTACTAAAGGAAAATAGGTATTTTCACTGCCAGTAAAAGCATAGGTCATCACCTGTTTCTGCTTCGAAGCAGAAGATTTCTCCAGCTCGGCAGAATAGTCAACTAGCGGCTTTGGACGACCCATTATTTTGTTCTTTTTTTATAGGACATATATTGAGTTCCCAACTGGTTGTAAAGTGACAGCTTGACGTCAATAAGATTGAGTTTATTTTATTAAAAAGGGCGACGTCTCGCATGCCCTACATGAATTGATGAACGAGATGCTCTATTGAACGCGTACGGAGTCAAAATCCTTGATGTCTGCGATCCTGGCGTCACGAATCTTTCTAAAGTCTTCAAGGAAGTTCGACGGAAAAGGACCAGAGTTAAGGTGGAGCTCTGAAATCAAGGAAACAAACTTTGGCTTAGATCGTCAGATATGTACAACTTACAGCTCGACTTTTCCTAGGTGGTATCTACCAAAGATTTCCGCCCATTTTCTTTTCAAGATCCTTCCTACATCGCCCACAGACTCCGAGACGACCTTTAGGAAGAAATATTACCCCTTCCAATGGTAGATCTTCGTGTCAGACTTGGTGTACAATAACTTATATTTAGGTTTAAAATTGATATACACGAAGTCTGTGTTCAACTTTGTCTTCTTTTGGGTGACTGGGTTGATTGACGACAAATTCTCCAGGAACCTAACGCTGATCTCCACCCTGAATTCATGACCAAGTTCCAGGAGAGCCACCATGTGACTAATTGAGGCAGCAGATAGTTTCGAGATGGCAATCTTTCGCCTCGCGTAGTACAAGTTCAACAACTTCGGCAGAGGAAGCCATATGTGACACTTCCTGAAAAGAGACTCTTAAAGGAAAACATAACCTTGGGGGCAATCCCAGGGTCGTTGATGACGTTTGTGAATCAGGAAGGGAATCCCTTTCAAGAAGGTGAAATCCCGAGACATATCTCGAAGAGTTCGTTCTGTGCACTTGGTAGGGAGGAGACATGTGAGCTTGTCGTCAAGTAGGATCAGTTGCCTTGAGAAACCCTTTCTTCGGGGGTAACTTCTATCTCGGTGATACTCATATTGTCACGGGAGGCAGAAGGCTCATTAGAGTTTAAACGAGAGGAATACATAGTTTAATTTCGGCGAAATTATCGAGCTTTTAAAGATAAATTACCGAGCTGGAAATATTGTAGAGAGAGAAAGAAGAGAGAAGGGATAGCATTTGTACTTGCAGAGAAGTTTCTGGAAAAGTGAAGTATAAAAATGAATACGTGAATGGGTATTTATACACCTGAAAGATGGCAGTTACCGAGAAAATGCATCATTGCGCGTGGAAATCTGGGAATGGATGCGACGCTTGAGATTTTCCTTACAAAAACAATTTGCAAAAGGCTATAGAAGCATTAAATGCACTTCTACTGAAATAAACTTTTATTTATCAAGCTCGATCGACGATTTGCTACACAACCGCCGACCTGGGGGGACTAAGTGTTGATTCCGGGTTTAGCACCCAAGCTAAAGCCCATTTCGGCTAAAGGCCTAGGTGGACGACGACATAGAAGCCTTGAGACGAGCTGGGCCTATTTTTGAAAAACCTATTAATTCCAAACATGTAATTAGGGTTTTAGGCATATGTTCATAGTATAAATACTCATGTAATTGCTCTCTTAATGATATATACAATTTTTCTTGAGATCATCTAGTTTGCCCACAAAATCAAAGATTAAAACTATTAAATTTTGATTCAACAGTTAATACTGCAGAGCATAAAAAGTCTAATCACCTTTTAATAATATTAATAGTATACAATATATTCACACTATTTAAACATAATGATGATGTATAGTGGTTTGTGAGTGGATTATTCATCAGTAAAAAAGGTCGAAAGCTACGTAACAAATATAAATCGATAATAATAATGTTGACACATACGGAAGAAGACATCAATGAGAATCAAGCCCAAAAGTGGGACATCATCCCTGCGTATTGGGGCCCACCATTAAGTAATTGTTTTCTTTCTTTATCAACTACTATTACTTAAACATGAGACCAACAATTGTGGGAAAACTGGCTAAATATTCTGCTTGTTTCTTAGTGCTACGACTACGAGAAATAAAAGAGAAGGTAAGATATGATAATAAGCTTTTTAAACGTTCAAAATCATCATAAATTAAAGAAGTATACCTTTTATTTTTTTGTTCGCTATTAAAAAGTATACTTAGTGTTCACTATATTATAGTATTAGAATTTTACCAGCCCGTAGGATTTGTGTAAATGATCGGAATAAAATATATCATAGAAAAAATTGAACAAATATAATAACTTTAACATTAATTCTTTTAGCTATAAAATAATTTAACTAAATATGATTATAAAATTGAGACATAATTTGTAAGAAAGTAATAATTGTTAATAGCAATTATAATGATTTACCTTCTACTTTCTTATGTTCTTTTGTGCAAAATATTTTTTTCATTTGTATCCAAACAATTAATTGATATTCTCTTGAGCATTTGTTGTTTATTTATTTAGATACATTCATTATATAATTTTCATAATTTTTTAGTATAACATAATTTATTGAAAAATTCAATACATCTCATTTTGTTGAACCACGTTAAAAAAAATTACCAAAAACATATTTATTAATGCATTCTAAATATTATATAGAAAATTGTACTTTAATTTTTTTAATATTTATGTCATTCAAAAACATTTGACACGATTTGGTTGCATACTAAATTACTTAATCAACAAAATAGTTTAATGAAAATCATTTTTGGCTAACATCCACCAAGTGAGTGATTAGTTCAAACTAAAACAGTTTACTATGTGTAATATACAACTTACAAAATTTTGGAGTTTATATACTTCATTTATGATTATGGAATATTAAGTATGTTAGTTAGATTGAGTTTTAGTTTAAAATATTTTTTTTTATTATAATTTAATACTCAGTATGTTGGTAATTTTTTTACTAATAATAGATTTTTTCTTGAAACCTAGAATATATTAAAAAAAAAATTACTCTTGAAATTAATATGACTGATTTTTTATATAATAAATATATGTTATTTATTTTTTAATTTTTTGACATAGTAGAATTAAAAACATGAGTTTTCATATCTCTTCTTTATTATTTATTTTTAAATAGTTAATTGGTATTCTCTTGAGCATTATTTACTTATTTATTTAGATACATTCATGACATAATTTTCATAATTTTTTTGTATAACATGATTTATTGAGTACTTTAATACATTAAACTTTGTTGAACCACAGTAAGAAAAAAAAAACATTTATTAATACATTCTGAATATTAAATAGAAAACTGTACTCTATTTTTTCTATACTCACACCAATCAAAAAAATTAACATGATTTGGTGGCATACTAAAATATTTTATTCAACGAATAATTTACAGAAAATCGTGTTTGGCTAATATCCACAAGTTAGAGATTAGTTCAAATTATTTAATATTAAGTATGTTATTCATATGATTATGGAATAATTTAATATTCAATATGTTGTCAAATTTTTGTTAACTAATAATAGATTTTTTTTTCTTGAAACCTAGAATACATTAAAAAAACATTACTCTTGAAATTAATATGAATTATTTTCTTTTAATGAGTATAGGTTACTTATTGTTTAATTTTGTGATATAGAAGAATGAAAAACATGACGTTTCATATTTCTTTCATAAATACTCATATAGATGTATAATGTGTAATAATATGTTTAGGGGTGTCAAAATGGGTAAATGTTTTTGGGTTAACCCAACCCAAACCAACTCATATATCCAAATGGGTTTAAGTTTTGGGTTCTAATGGTTTTATGGGTCTAATGAGTTTATTGGGTTGGGTTAAAATGGATTAATGAGTTATCCATAACCAAACTAACATTATTTATTTATTTATTTTAAATTCAGTTTATCAAAAACGAAAATAAATTAATAAAAAAAAATTTTGCCAAAGAAAAAACATTTCGCGAAAAATTTTCCCATCAAAATTTTCGGTCACTAGTTTTCTCATCAAAAATTTTTCCGCCAAAAATTCTCCCGTCAAAATTTTCTTGTCAAAATTTTTCTATTAAAATTTTCTCGTCAAAAGTATTCCTGTCAAAAGTTTCCGTCAGAAGTTTTCCCGCCAAAATTTTCTCGTCAAAAATTTTCACGCCACCCGCCAAAATTTCCCGCCAAAAATTTTCCCGTCGAGATTTTCTTGTCGAAAGTTTTCCCGCCAAAATTTTACCGTCGAGAATTTTCCCGCCAAAATGTTCCCGTCAAAAACTTTCCCGCCAAAAATTTGCTCGGGAAATGTTTTTCCTTCAAAATTTTCCCAGGAAAACTTTTCCTGTCAAAATTTTCCCGTCAAAATTTTTCCGCCAGAATTTTGCCGCCAAACTTTTCTCGTCACAATTTTCCCGTGAAAGATTTCTTGTCAAAACATTTCCATTGAAAATTTCTTTCAAGAAATTTTCATTGTGATGATTTATATGAAATTGGTGATGTAGTGTTGATGATGTAATTATGATGTCATAATTATCAATTATAATAATTATTTTAATAATAATCAAATTATAATGGGTTGACCAACTCATTTGATTAATGGATTGAGTTGACTCATAACCCATTTAACCACTGGTTTTATTGGATTTGAGTTGGTTTGGGTTGAGTTATCCATTTTGACACCCCCAAATATGTTGATTAAAAGTTAATTCACTAAAGTATGTAATTAATATTTAAATACATTTGTATGATGAGGTGACTGAGAGGAGAGAGCAAAAGCTATATATATATATATAAATAAAGATATGGGCTTGTGGTATGTATTATAAGTCGATGCATTTTGGCAATGAGCTTTTTGCAATGAGTATGTGGTATTGTTGTTAATGATTTGTTAATCTATTTATAATGCATTTATGAATATGAGTAGGGGTGTCAAAATGGGTAAACCAACCCAAACCCAAGTAAACCATTGGTTAAATGGGTAATGAGTCAACTCAATCCATTAAACAAATGGGTTGGGTCAACCCATTACCCATTTAAATTAGCGGGTTAATGAGTCATAATGGATTATCCATTATAATTTGATCATTATTTTAATAACTATTTTAATTGATAATTATGACATCATAATTACATCATCAACACTATATTACCAATTTCATTATAAACATTACATGAAAACTATGTGAGAGAAATTTTCAATGGAATTTTTTGACACAAAATCTTTTGCAGAAAAATTATGACGGGAAAATTTAATGGGAAAATTTTGGCGGAAAAATTTTGACGGGAAAAGTTTAGAGGCAAAATTCCGACGGGAAAATTTTGGCGGGAAAACTTTTCTCGGGAAAATTCTCGATGAAAAAATTTTGACGGAAAAATTTTTGGCGGGAAAACTTTTGAAGGGACAGTTTTCTACGGGAAAACTTTGTCGGGAAAAATTTTTCTGTGAAAACTTTGGCGGAAAAACTTTCGACGGGAAAATTTTGACGGAAAATTTTTTGGCAGGAAATTTTTGTGGAAAAATTTTTGGCGGGAAAATCTGACGGGAAAACTTTTGTCGGAAAAATTTTTGACGGAAAATTTTGGCGGGAAATTATTTGGCGGGAAAATTTTGCGGAAAATATTTTGGCGGAAAAGTTTTTGACCGGAAAACAGGTGACTTGAAATTTTGATGGTAAAATTTTTGGCAAAATATTTTTTCTTTCGCAAAAGAAACTTTATTAATATTATTTTCATTTTTAATAAATTAAATTTTAAATAAATAAATAAATAAAGAGTGATTTAGTAAAATAGGTATGTTTTTATTTGAAATAGGTGAAATGGATGTATCTATTGGTTTTATTTGTGATTTAGGTTGTTTTTGGTAAACAACAATATTTATTGCCGAGAATGACCTTGTCACATTAATTTAAAATAAAAAATATTTTTTTTTAAATTAAAGAAACAATAAGATTTATCTTTTTTTTTTAATTTAAAAGGTTATATTGCGACAATTATTTTAGGCAAGTGTATTTGTCTCATTATTACAATGTACATTTTTCGTTGATCTAATATGGAAGAATACTAGGTAAGAGATACATTACTTATGTAAGAGAAGAGATACGCCCATCGTATTACCTCTTGTTGAGAAAGAACACATCACTTTTTTGAAAATATAATGAGAGGTACATGACATTGAATTATTGTTGGTAATGTTTTTTATATTAAAGAAAGATACATATGAATGTGAATGTGAATATGAATTTACGTGTATTCACATAAACAAAGATATATTCATATGAATGTGAATCAATTTATGTGTGTTTCGGATGCACATGAACACATTCGTGTTTACATGAACATGTATGGGTTCACATGAACACTTATGTGTACACATGAGCATGAATGTGTTCACATGAGCACGTATGTGTTTACATGAATGAGTTCTCATGAACATGGATGTGTTCACATGAACACTGAAGTGTTCATATGAATCCAGACTATTGGTCATGTGAATCAATATTGTTCATATGGTCAGATTTGTTCATGTGAATTCAAATAGTTACCTACATGTTTCATCGGTTACAAAAATGAACAACATGGAATAATGAAATTGCAGTGTGAAAAATTGTAGAAAAGTTTATTACGTCCTAAAATTGATAGACTAAAACATGTTCAAACTTATTTTTAAACCCGATAAATGCATCATTCTAACCAAAATAAATAAAAAGGTGCAGACTACCACTACTTATCCTTGCACATCCACTACTAACCAACTAATCTTCAGCAATACCCTCGAAAATTACTTTTTTGATGAACGGGAAGCAACTTCTGAGTTCCCTCTTGAACTCTGACTCAAACAAATTAAGTATAACTTGATTAGATAATAATCACTAGTTAATTCAAAAATATCTAATATAATAGTAGTACACATACCAAGGCTTCTTAACATGTCATCAATAATAACATCTATTTGTGAAGTACACAGCCAATACAATATAAGTTAGTGAAATGATTTTGTAAATAACGACTATATGAGGTAGCTAATAGAAAACTTGTACATTTTCTGGGTCGTTATCCTTATAAAATCGAATTACTGCTTTCCTTAATTTAGAGTCAAACTTATTGTCTTCCTTCTCCAAATCTAAAAGTATTGAACGTTCATAAAAATATATTCACTAGTGACTTAATCTCATAAAAATATAGAAACAACACAGTTAAATATCCATACCAACATAAGGTTTAATTGTTGGTTCCTTTCCTGGAATCTCAATTTGTTTTGGCTTCTCTTGTGGCTTCTTGTTTCTGTTTGATCTTCTGACATAAAATACAAGAGGCTCCTTTTGTTGAATATCCTTAGCGTTGCCTTTTTTGTCAAGACTTCCTTACCACAAATCTTATGTCCTACCTATTAGAATGCAAAATTTACATTGGTTAATTCGATTTGAATGAAAAATCAATTGCTAACTTTTGAATGAAAAATTAGATTGATTAATTCAGGTAAAAACCATAATCAAAAGTCTCAAAAGAATCCCAAAAACCAAAATCAAAGAATCTCCTAATAACCCAAAAAACCCGAAACAAAACTCTCAACTTAAAATCCAAAAAATCAGAACGAATATCGTTTAGAACATGCAAGAAGAATAAGCAAACAATCTAACTAAAAACAATTAAACCCAATTTGCACTAACAAATCGCCAACTTTGAGCAAAAAAAAAGGAGAAGAAGAGATAGAGATAACGTGACAGAGATGACTCGGCAAGTGGAGTGGTGGAGTGTGCACGTCGACCGGATCTGAAGCTCTGACGGGAGTAGGAGCCGGAGACCTAGGAATCGAATCGCCAACTTGGAAGAGACTCAAATCGCCGACTTCAAGGTTTTGACTTTTATTTTGTCTAGGTTAAATTTTGCCTTTCAATTACTTTCCTTATGTTTTTTACAAATTAATTATAAATGATTACAGATTTGAGAAAAATAAAATGTTTAAATCAATTTGAATAAATTTTAAAAGTAAAACATCAGATTATATATATTTGGTTTTGAAATAAACAAAAAGGATATTATTGTAATTGTATTAGGTAAAATACCTTAATTGCAAATGAATTTGAAAACACACCTATTTCACAAATTAGGCCACTAAAGAGTGACTAATTTGACAATTAATTCATAAATAAATAATGTTGATTTGGTTATGGATAACTCATTAATCCATTGTACCCAATCCATTTTAACCCAACCCAATAAACTCATTAACCCATTAGACCCATAAAACTATTAGATTCCAAAACTTGAACCCATTTGGATATATGGGTTGGTTTGGGTTGGGTTGACCCAAAAACAATGACCCATTTTGACACCCCTAAATATGAGGATGACGGGCACAATGAAGAATGGGAGAAAGGTAACTTTATATATATAGATTAGACTAGATGATATAGATTAATAACAATTTTTTTTTGGTGAATAACAAAATATTTATAAAATTATTATTGTATTGTTTTAAGAATACTTTTTATAATTTAAATTTAAACCAATGATATGATATAAATTTAATTATAATAATATATGAAACTAAATATACTTCTAAAAATTAAAAAGTTAATTAGATTCTTTTTTTATAATGGTTAAAAATTTTCAAGTTAAATTCATAAACTTCGCTAATAAAATTATTTGAAGTATTTAATAATTTAACATATTTGGAAAAAATAAAAAATTAGAATATTAATGATATTTTATATCTTTTATGAAGTATTTATTACATTTAAGTTTCACATTAAAATATTTAAGTTTTCTTTTATGTTTGTCTTAATTGCCCAAACCATGTTATATAACTCTCTTTTAGAAAGTAAACCCTTCCACCATGAATCGAACCCATGAGTACTATATCACCAGCGATTGCGTTTAAACCAACTGAGCCAACTTATTGTTGGTAATTTTGTTGTATTCAATTATTCACAATATGTTAATTTATTACTTATTATTGCATTTTTGCGTATGATATGAGATTTTTATTCAAAATTATATTTTTAACTAATGGAGTACTATATGTATACTTAAAAATTTTAAATCATAGAAAAGATAGAAAATAATTATTTTTTAGTTTTACATTATAAAGTTATTTATTTATTACCAAAACTAAAATAAGAAATAATAAAATAGAGAAAAGTTAAAATAAATATAATATATGTTGAGATTTAACTTATCTTATTCGAGATAACTGTCATTAAATTAACCAATTTAAAAAAAAAAAACTACAATAAATGCATCAAAATTTAAAACTTAAAAACTAAATTAAAAAGTTTAAAAAATTGTTAAGCTGCCATATATGACTCTAAAATAAATTTAAAAGTTCAAAAAAATTATGGTATCGTCACGTAATACTAAAATATTTATTTGTTAATATATTTAAAATTTGGAATATTAGGTGAACATTATTCTTTCTCGGATTTAAGTTTGGAAGCTAGTTTGAAGCCCATTAAAAAGTCTGAGGCCATTAAACATTTAAAGACTAGGTCAACACGGATGGTTCTGCATATGATGTAAAATGGTTTTTTTACCTTATTATATTTGAGCCTGTTTTAAGCTTTCCAAAAAAATATTCAGTTTCTAAAAAGCCCGATTGGGTATAATCTAATAGGATAAATCTTAAAACCTACCCTATAGAATATATGGTAATCCATGAATATCCTAACAAAAAAACAAGATTTTTGTTATAAACAAATATGGGTAAGAACATTATAGTACAAATATTATGAAACAGATAGAGTAATAAAGAAATATGGATTGAAAATTGAAAATCAATTATTTTGAAACATGAACAAATGTCTTAAACATCAATCAAATAAAAACAGAAGAAATAACGGTTAATAACACACATATTTTAAATGTATAAACATTATATTTCAGCTGATCGAACCAATTGATTCCCGATGCTCTCATTGATGTTAACGGCTACAGATACAATTCTTTTCTTCATTGCATTTGCCAGTAAAATATCCACTACCTAGGCACGAGATTGCGCACGCATGATCTCCTCCAAATAAGCAGATTATATCACAATCTACTTTTCCTGTTTTAAAAGGAGAAAAAACAATATACTTTTCCTTTTGGTATTTAAGATTAGCAAAAAAAAAAAAAAAAAAAAAAAAAA
>OVBE01012817.1:0-13120 GCA_900406425.1 Iberis pinnata
TAGGCGTAATAACCTCGGTTTTGGTCAAAGGGGGTTGACTGGAGACGGGGTGTTACACGAAGTCCCAATGCGTTACCAAAGATGTCTCGAACCTGAAAAATACCTTGGATGGAGTCATTAGTACCATCACAGAAAATAAAAATATCATCTGCAAAACAAAGATGGGTGAGGCCTAGGTGGTGACAATGTGGATGATAACCGATGCTCCCTGAGACTGCTGCTTCATTCAAAAGCTTAGATAAAACATTATTAGCTATGACATAGAGATAAGGGGAGAGTGCACAATCTTGGTGAAGAACACAGGAACTCGGGAAAAAACTCGCGGGTTCACCATTTACCAAGATGGAAAGCCGCTGTAGAGATACAAAGACGGATCCAATGAATGAATAGGGGTGGAAGATCTAGAACCTGTAGGACAGTGATGATGAAATTCCAATTGACCGTGTCAAAAGCTTTGGAGATATCGAGCTTAAGAGTACAGCGTGACGAAATTGTTGAGCAATGATAGTCCTTGACTAATTCTATGGCTAATAAGATATTTTCAAGCAGAAGACGGTCTTTGATGAATGCACTTTGGTTGGGTTCAATGAAGTCAGGAAAGAGAAACTTTAGGCGATTGGCAAGGATTTTGGAGAGGACTTTGTAGATGATGTTGCAGCAGGATATGGGACAATAATCTTTGATTGTCTAAGGATCATCTCCCTTTGGAATTAGTGCGACAAGAGTCGAATTGACACCTGTGGGAAGGAAACCATATATATAAAAAGACTGCACCGATGTAACGTAATCACCACCTATTATCGCCCATGAGGCTTTGAAAAATTCAGCTGTGTAACCATCAGGGTCCAGCTCTTTGTTAGAAGGCATTGAGACTAATGTATCATGGATTTCCTGGGCTGATATTGGCCTGATCAAGTGTGTACCTGAAACCAAAGGACAACGGTAAGTAAGGAGTGTTTCAAGATGTGATTAAGCTAAGGGAGTGATGGAGTCAGTAAGTTGAAGGAAGGTCTGGAAATGGCGGACTGCCTCGCCCTTTATTTCTGCTATATCCGTTGTGGTTTCACCCGAAGGTAGAATTAGGCGAAGAATTGAATTTCAACTCGCGTGAGAGGAAGCTACACGGTGAAAAAAACTCGTGTTCTGGTCGCCATTTTTTAACCAATTGATTCTTGACTTCTGCTTGTACATGCGTTCCTCGGCTGCTGCCAAAAAACTCCATTCCCGAGAGGCGTTAGCTTCTGCTTAGATAGTTGTGGGATTAGGATCTGTGAGGGCGCTTAGTTGCGTAGCAAAAAGAGAGTTAAAAGCTAATCGTGTGCGGTTGGAGAGGTCGCTATATGATGATCTGTAGAGGTGACAGACTATTGCTTTAAGGTCCTTGAGCTTGGTATGGAGCAGTCGGAGGGCGAGACGGGAGTGTGAGATCGCCGGACTTGAGTGCCAAGCTTCCTCAAGTTTCTGCAGGAAATTAGGATGATCAATGAGAAAGTTATTAAATTTAAAAGGCTTGCAAGAGATAGAGGAATAAGATGAAAGATGAATGATGCAACACGCATGATCGGAGACACTGTTAGCCTCAAAAGCTACATAAGAACCCGAGAAAAAATTCATCCAAGTATCGTTCACAAGAATTTGATCTAGTTTCTTCGCAATTGGGTTGCCCTCTCTACTATTTGTCCATGTGAGTCAGGGTCCAACGTAAGACAAATCCGCTAAGTCCAAGCGGTTTACTAAATCTTGAAACTGAAGCATTCCCAAAAGACGGCATCCTCGAGAATGATTCGAGTGTTCGGAGGAGGACAAGATCTCATTGAAATCTACTAGGACCAGCCATGTAATTTGCATAGGGCCATAGATGCGGCGATTCTCCAGCAACGCATTCCATAAGTGTACTCGGTCTTCCTGAAAATTAGAGACATACACACGAAATATAAGAATAATAATACATGAATCTAAAGTTTCAAGAGCCGTGATCAATTGAGATGTAATAAGAAGAGGGGTGACGACAACTCCCTCCTTCTAGCAAACCCAAATACGTCCTAAGCGATAAGCTGTGTAGTTGTGAATGGCTTCCCATCCAGGAAGAGCTGTCTACAAAATATGGTTAAAGTTGTGAGATTGTACTCGAGTTTCTAATAAACAACCAAATTGGGGCTTTAAAGAACGAATCCAATGACGAATAATAGAGTGCTTATGAGGCTGGTTAAAGCCTCTTGTATTCAAAGCAAAGAGCGACATGATCATTATTGTCTCCGGTAGGAGACATTAGGATGTTTTTTAGGTGCCAATTGTTTAGTCAGTTCGTGGGCATTGGAAACATGATCAGGTTGCTTCGCCTTTGTGTGGGTATTATAACGGCCCCCTAATAGAGTATCAGTGGCTTTCAAAATGTCAGTATCCGAGAGATGTCCCTCCTCCTTTTCCTCACTTCCGACCTCTTTATTATCTGCAAGCACCAAAAAACGAGAGGGTGAGAAAGTCGATATATCATTTGGATTAATCGAAGCAAGCTTAGTAGGTCAAAGGGAGGAAGAGCGACTGTTTTGTTTAACGGTAGACCATCCCGAGTTGGTATCATCCGTCACATCAGGGACAAATTGTTCCTTTATGGTTTGTTGTTGTGTGACTTGCTCGGTGCCTTCTAGACGTTCTATTGTCGGGTCATGTAGCGAGACGTTGTTCAACACCAAAGATTGCTTATCCAATGTCATAGATGCCGCCGGTGAACCTACATCACGAGAAGGAAGAGTGAGATCGGTGATAATAGGTGATGTAGTAGTAGTGGAATTATCGGTGGCAAGTGTAGAAATAGGTAAGGGTTCAGCAATAACAAGCTGATTTTCCGGGACAAGAATAGGTTCGCTGGTATTGTTTGGAGCCGGTGGAGAATCCTGGAGTGGTACGGTTTGTGCGTTTTCTGGAGGAGGAAGTTGTGTGGTAAGCGTTGTTGTAATCTCAGGTATTTCCTTCTTATTGCAAGATGTAACTGTGTGACCCCACGATTTACATGTCTTGCAACGTGGCGGCAGCCACGGGTATGTAACAAGAATTGGCATCTCAACTCCCGTCAATTTGATAGCCGTTGTGAGCTCATTTTTAAGGTTTACCACCGCCATGACACGACCAACATCAAGGCATACACAACGTTTGGTATTTGGATGCAATCTCTGGAAATCTCCCACAATATCACCAAGAAACTTTAGTCTTGCGTGAGAATAAAGATATTCAGGTATTTGTTGAAAATCGATCCATAAAGGCATTGCAGTAAGATCCTGTTTCGCTTGTGATTTGGATGGATTCCATTCCTGGACCACAAGTAATGTATCAGAAATATGCCAATATTTTTTACGGAAAATATTGTTTCGAAGTTCAGAAGATTCAATTCGAAACAAAACGGTATCACTCTTAATGAATTAAACATCGATCTTAGCTATTTTTCCATCACGGTTCCATAGTCGATTGACTGTGGCATGAACTTTGCCAATATGTGACGCTTCACCAATGAAGAAGCCAACTAAGAGTTTCGACCATAGTGGTTCGGCATTTTCTAGTAGATGCTTCGGAACTGTAACATAGGCAAGGCCTCCGGTTTTGGTGATCGGAATAGAGGGTTGGGAAGAGAGCTTCGATAAAGTGGAATCAATGGATTTTTGCCAAGCTGTTTTTGTGGATGAAGAAAAGGCAGCCGGAATATGTGAGGATGATGACGAAGTTGTTGCAGGAGACGTTATAGAAGATGATTTCGTTGCAGAAGGTATCTGCTTAGTCGAGAACAAAGACGTGTTTTGTGTCGGAGCACCACTAGGAGAAGCGGAAGCTGCGTCATCGCCGGTCATGACACCTTACGGCGCCGGTGGCGTGCCGATGAAGTAAAAAAAAAGGAAAGTACGAAAACCCTACAATCGCTTTTTTAATTGCCATTATTAATCGTCGTCTTAATCTTTGGAAATATGTAGTATTTTGGAACATAAACCTATTTTGTGTTATTTTATGAAGTTATTCTATTGTGCATGTTATATGTCACATTTCTCATTTTTTATATGTTTCATATATACTGAATCACAATTTCGTCTAAATAGAAAGTTAAAATTTGATTTGTGAGTTGTTTTTAAAAAAATTATTAATGAATTTAGGACAAATTCCAATTAAACTTTATCAACTTATATATATATAAATATATATTTTTTTACAAAAGTCAATAGTATTTATATTAAATATTTAGACAGGGATTTCGATTCTAGCTACATTTTCAAAAGCTTTTCATAAATTAGTGATTTTGGTGGCCGAATTTGAACCTTCTTTTTGTATCCAATCTTATGTTTGAATCTAAGACCAAATTGAGCTTTCTGATTTTGGGCCTATAATCTAGTTGGGCTTGGGTAAAGACGTCCAACCTGGTATCAACAATAAATCTTCCCCTTAGTTCGATGATTTTTTCTTGAGTTGGTCGAATTTGGAAGTTCAGCTTGATCGTCTCTAAGTTCATACAAACCATTTCATAGAGAAAAATGTAAAGTGACATCATAGGAATCAACATTACTAACCTAGATAACCAATGTATACCTCTCTAAATGCTTCAGGGACAAGTGATGATAAGCTGACCAGGCTCAAGCTTAACAGGTAACAATTCTGCCAACAAATGGTCGAGAATACCAAATCTAGAGCCTCAGAGTAAGATAAGAGTGAAAAAACTCCCAAAACTGTAAATAGAAGAGGATTGTCTCTGAGAGGGCTCAAGACGAGCTTTCTGCTGAGAAGGTCACCTCCTGAGAGGTCAAAATGCTCCAAAATATTATCCCACCCATCGTTAACCTCAAAGATGGCAAGATTAGAGTTTTAACCAAAGAGATCAAAGCATAGATGGCCTAGGAAAAGAAAGTTGGGCCTCTAAGGAAGAAGACTCGTTCTGAGAGGTTTGTGACTAAACACATCGACCCTGAAATTAACCGCCAAAGGATAACTCGTTGTTTTGGTTTAATGACTAGGGCATTCTTTTTATTAGTGACAAGTTGGTCTGCTTTGAGTATGTCAACCACATCAATGGACATGGTTTATACTCTTAACGAGGATAAAACGGATTGCCTCCGAGAGATATACCAAATTTTTTCTCAGCGAGCTTGCCAACTTGGTGAAGTTCTTTTCTTTACTTCCCTTAATAAAATTATTCTGGATTTTCATCATCTTTTTGATATTAGCAACAACCAACCATAATGTCACCTTTTATGAGGAAAAATTAAGGATATGTTAGAGAACCAAAGCAATTTTTGAACGTCCTAGCAATATTGCCAAGTCAAGTTGGGATACCCTTAAAGTGGAGAGGAGAGGATTGCCTATTTAAAAATATTAAATTATGTTCTTACAACTTTGCTGGAGCAAGTCGAGAAAGAGATTAGCGAACTAACCCATTGATCAAAGTTGGAGCTCAACTGTCTCAATACGGAAGCCACGACCACCAATGAGAAGGCTGATGCAGAGTTATAACAGTTGAGGAACGCGCATTTGAAGCTAAATCCACAAGGTTGAGATGAAGAAACTGCATCTTTTTCGCTCTTGGTCCTACATGAGAAGTGTTTAACTGTTTGTGAATGCACAGTTCAACTGTCAGATAATTGTCCAAGCTGACAACATCCCCGTGCAAACAATGGCTAGATTTGAAGCCAAATTTATTGCGTATGAGAATAAGTTTGAGGAGCTCGAAATGATTGGCATCATATAAGAGGACTTCTTATTCACCCTGGTGGTCACACGGTCTCGCAAGAACTTGTTGTTAACATGTGTGTGTCATCAGGATCTCTGCTTCTCAAAAATCCAAATCCTGACTAATGGATTTTTTGTCATTTCTGTTCAGGTGTTTATCATACTTTTTTGTATTTTTTCTTTAAACATTTATACAAATGAAACTATTTTCTAATGCTTCACACTTTTTCAGCAAAATCTGAAATTACCAAATTATGAAAATGAATGAGCTCTGAAACTAACAAACTCCAAAAATTAACTTGAAACTTAATGATCAACTATAGACATTCAATTATCATGTTTATTAAGCGAGAGTTATTAGCTTGAGGGCTAGTTTTGTTTGGTTGTTCCAAATTTGAATATTTTACAAAACATGCTAGTCGGACCTCGGCTATTAGGTAAAAATTTCGTTATTCTTTCATGGGTCAAGTATGGCCAAGACAATGCAAGTTTTGGCTTCGCTAAGTGATTATTCTTTATTTCCAAACTTTTCTTCGAGACGTTAGGTCATCATATATCCATTTATTCGATAGGTCGAGCTGAATTTCTACATTCCACTTATCTTGAATTTCTAAAAAATTCCTTTGTAATTCTTTTATATTATTAAAATATAGGTGTGTCAATTAGGACTATCTACGTACCCACTATAGAAAAATCAAGTAATTAGTAGTTCGTAATATATATTTTCTTTTTTTAAAGCAATATAAATTTTTGAGCTATGTAGCGTTTTATGAGTTCGACGTCGGTTTTTCATATATGGTCATGACTTCGTACTCTTGGTCGTATGATCCTTGTGACTTGATTTGAGCCTTCCCACTTGACGTCCAACTTTCTTGAATTAGTTTGCCTTAATAGCGAAAGTGGCACGGAGAATAAGATCACCCTCTTTAAATCTTTTACGTTTGATGGTCTTGTTATAATGACAAGTTACAACTTGTTGAGCTTGCTAATAATTTTATATTCACATTAGAGCTTGGTCACACTTCTATTCAAAATCATCGAGTATGTCGTGAAGCATAGAGCTTTTGAGTTTGGATTATTCAAGCGTTTTTAACATCCTCATGCTCTAAAAGTTCAATGGGGATAATTGCTTCTACTCCATGTGAAAGGAAAAATCGCAAAAAATTTGTAGCATGCCAAGGGGTTGTACGGTGAGACCACAATACGTCATCTATCCAACATTCCTTTTTTTCTTTACAATCTCTTTTTTAGTCCATCCATAATGTTTTTATTTACCTCCTCGTTCTGACAGTCCTACTATGAATAACACAGTGTAGAGTGACTTAATTTTATTTCCATTTAGAGCACAAATTTTTGAATTTTTGCGAAATGAAATCAGATCCATTGTCGGTGAAGATCTCGTATGGCAGTAATTGTCAACATAAAATATTCCTCCACACGAAGCTCTTCCCCTCCTCTGATTTAACACTAGCTAAAGCCTCAGCCTTAACCCACTTAGTGAAATAATATATCATGATGAGTTAGAATTGTTCTCATTAGTTCTTGCAAGAACAATCCCACTACGTCTATCGTCCAGCATGAATGGGTACGATGCTTTCGAGATGCTCAAAATTTTGGTGGGAGCATGGCTCATTGGTCCATGCCTTAGACATAACTCGTAACAGAGTGCGTAATTCTGACTGTCAGCCAGCATTTTCAGCTAGTAATGATTGTGCTTCTTGATATAAAAAGACAAATTTTGTTTTTTTGAAGTGATTTCTCCTACTTAACCTTTTCCACTTTGTCATCATGGATAGACGTCAAAAGGATTCCTAAAAAGTTTCACCAAAATAAAGTGTCGTTAACCAAGACGTAATTTGTGCACCTAACTAACGGTCTCCAGGCAGTCCACTTGTCAGCCGTAACTTCACCTTTGTAATCGTAAGCTACAATTTCAGCTCACCAATCTACTTCCTGTGTTTTAGACACTATTTCACATTCAGATTTCGTGGTAATGGGGTTGCCAATTACATTTAATAGCTCGGTGGCTATACTTGGCTTGACAATGCATTTGTTTGGTATCATCTTTCAATATCTTCCTCTACATTAAGAGGCCAATTATGCCATAATGTCTCAATGCTTAATGTCGCTTCAGGGAATCTTGGTTTAGGTCAAAGAAGTTAAACTTCCTAGCTATCCTTAGACAATTTTTTGGTATGTGTCCATCTTGTCACTTTTTTGCTTCATATTCATAGTTAAACTGATTTGCAACGAGCAATTTGTTTACTCGAGATTTCATCTTGATTTAAGATAAAAAGTTGGGTTTGGTCAAAGCATCGGCAAGTTGATCCTTTATCGAGATATGAGACACTCAAAGAGCACCATACTGTATATTATCCTAAATAAAATGGCAGTCTAGTGAAATGTGTTTCATGCGAGAGTGAAACACTAGATTAACACAAAGGTAGGTGGCACCGACATTGTCACAATAGATTACCAAAACATATGGTAAAGTGATGCCAGTTCAGGAAGCAAGCAACATACTCAATTCATCTCCAAAGTCGTATTTGCAACAACTCGTTATTTGGCTTCGATCCATACTTTTTTGTTTCTTAGCGAACCACGAGACAGGGGAGCTACCCATGTACAAGATATAAGCATTTGTAGATAGAAAATCATGACTGTCTCTAGGCTAGTCGGCATCGAATAAGGAATGAAGCCGAGGAGAGGAGGTTCAGCGTAAGAAAACACCATGAGAAACGGTCCCCGCTAAGTAGCGTAACACTCTTTTGACATCTTGTCAATGGACATCTCATGGTTGATGCATAAATTGAGAAAGTTTATTGACGGCATAAGCACTGTCTGGACGAGTAAACACCAAGTATTGTAAGATGCCGACTACCATGCGATATTCTTTGTGATTTTTAATCAAACTTCCATAATTGAGTATTAGTTTCGGATCATGAGGCAGAGGAGTAGAGACAGGCTTAGCCGACATCATATTAGTCTTGGTTAAGATATCAATGATATATTTCTGCTGCATCAGATGTAGGCCATCGGAAGTACATGTAGCTTCAACACTGAGAAAGTATGATAGTGAATCGAGGTCTTTAATGGAGAACTGATGTCTCTGCATTTTAGAAATTTTAAGAAGTCATTTAGCATCATTTTAGGGTCTTTTAGTTGTACATATGTTGCATCTATAGACGTTATTAGCAAGTTTGCAATTTTTAGGAAGTTTTGCATTAGCACTTGCATACACATGCATTTTGGAGATTTTTCAGGACTTTCGGGAGCTTTCAGAACGTTGTTGCGAATTTGGAGAAGGGAAGGAAGATATGTGGAATGGAACCAACTCAAGTGTAGCTCAAGCCAAGGAGCAACTTCTACGTCGAGCCAACATAAAGGCCAAGTCACACCTCGACCAACTCTTGGTCACGGCTCGATCACTTCATCCCGGACCCGCCTTGATCGAGCCAATGTCTTCGGCTCGATCGCCTTGACCATGCTCCACCAAGCCATCTTTCACCTCGATCCAGCCGTCTTTTGCCTCGACCAAGCTGACTTTTGCTTGGACAAATCCAATAGCTAACCTTGATCGTCAGAACTCCTTTGCTCGATCCTGTGACCAAGCCACCTCTAAGCCAGCTCGATCCCGTGACCGAGCCACTTCTTCCTTCGGCTCGATCACCACCTTGGCCACCTTCATTGTAGCCAAACTTCATCTCGTCCAGCCTGTGCTGCTTCTTCTTAGCCGCCTCGATCGATACCTTGATTGAAGATCGAGCCCGGCTCTACCTCCAGCTCGAGCCTAAGCAGCTCCGACCCGACCAACTTGAATCAGGATGGACCAGACCCAAGACCCAGTTTAATGATTGCCTTTTGTCTTATATGCATTTTAGGGGTTTTACCTGAACACTATAAAAAACCCTAAATGCCTCCATTTCAAGAATCTTCTTTCTTTTTGCCAATTTTGGCTTTTGTCTTAGGTTTAATTTTCTCTCTATTTATTCTTGATGTTCTTCATGTTCTAAACCAAGATTTTGCTTAAGTTTATGTAAATTTTATGTTTTCTTCATTTTTATGCGTAGATTAGGGCTGTGAACTATCTGGTGCATGTTGATTTATGTTTTGATGCTCTTAATCGTTTTTAGCTTGATCATTTCCTCTGTTTTTGCTACTGTTCCATTGATACTCTATTTTTCTGGGTTAGTGTTCTTGGTGTTCATCATCTTTGACTTTTGATCTTCGTTTTTCCTTAGTAGCTATGCTTTCCTGTTTTACGGATTTTGCACCAAACATGCGTAGTGAGTAGTTACCTTAGGTTCCTGAGGATGGGGTAGACTAGTGTTGATATCATGTTCTTCCTAAGTGCCTAATTTGTTTTGCATCTAGATCCCTTTTGTTTCATTTCTCTTCATGCTGATTTTTTCTGATCAATTGAAATATGATATTAGGCATTTCAATACTCAGAAGGTGTTCGATGAAATGCATGAACATGGTGATTTCAGAGGTTTGCACATCCTAGCCTAATAGATTATATGTTTAGGGTGCTTATTAGCTTTAGTAGATTGGTTCCTCATACCTGCTTAGTAGTGTACCGTTAACGAGAGTTAGGTCTGGTGATTGCTTTGCTTGAAACCATTTACTAAGACATTGGACTTGGTTGCATATAAATTTTCTGTCTAGGGGTTAGCACATTGTTTGAGGTATGTTAGGTGCTTTGGTAGTTCCGGAAGGATCTCTAGTCAATTACCCTTGTCCTTAGGAACTGCTTCACACTTGATTGCATCTTTACCCATTTTACTTTCTTGTTGTTTATGCTTAGTATACGCCAATGCATGTTAGTATTTGTTACATGTTCCCTATTTTAGTTTTCTGCATGTTTTGTTTGCTTAGGACTTGCTAGTAAAACCTCCATTCTTATATTTAGCTTGAATTAGTAGTTCCATTCACATCTAAATTGTTAGCATCACACCCATTTGGATTGACAACCCTATCTTATACTACAATGGCATGTTTGTGTAGATAGGGAATTGATCTCACAAAACATGACATAAAACCTTGTTATCAATTTGGCGTCGTTTCCAATTGGGTGTATGTTTGTTACATTCTGGATTTTGGATCTATTAAGATCAAGTTTCTTTTATACTACCATACTTACCTTGTTTTCTTTTGTTTCCTTTGTTTTCAGGTACTTGCATAGAAGTGTATGAACCTGCGAAGCAGAGGATCAACAGACTTAATTCCAATCATTGACGATATTCGTGCTCTTGAAAGGGAATACTCTCACGTAAGACGTGAAAAAGAACGCTTGGAACATTTACGAAGGTTGGATTTGCAAATGGAAGACAACGCTAATCGTGATAACCAGCACACTATTGGTGCTGGTGACAACCTGAACACTCACAAAAAGTGTCATGGAATCACACCTCCTGCTGTACGGAACAACAACTTCGAAATCAAGCACATCTTGATAGAAATGGTACATGGGAAAAAATTCCATGGTTTGCTAATTGAGGATCCACTCGACCACCTAGACGAGTTTGATCGCTTCTGCAGTCTCACCAAGATCAACGGTGTGAGTGAGAACGCTTTTAAGTTACGTCTATTCTCATTCTCTTTGGGAGAGAAAGCACACAAGTGGGAGAAGTCTCTTCCCAGGAACTCAATCACTACTTGGGATGCTTACAAGAAAGCTTTTCTTGCCAAATTATTCTCCACATCTCGTACTGCAAGATTGAGGAATGACGTCTCTGGTTTCGCACAGCGAAACACTGAAGCCTTCTCTAAAGCATGTGAACGCTTCAAGAATTACACTCTGCAGTATCCTCATCATGGTTTCAACAAAGCATCTCTACTCAGCATACTCTATCGCAGTGCTCTACCAAAGATACACATGCTGCTTGACACTGCAAGCAACGATAATTTCCTGAACAAGAGTGTTTATGACGGTTGGTAACTTGTAGAGAACCTTGCTCAATCTGATGGAATATATAGTGAAGACTATGATCGCACACCTCGTGGTAGCTCTAACATAGATGATAATACAAGGAAGGATATCAAAGCTCTAAATAAGAAGCTGGACAGGATACTCCTGGGTCAGCAATACCAAGTTCACTTCATCACTAATGAAGAGAAGCTTTAGATTCAAGCTAGGGAGGCTAACCAGCAAGAGGTAGTAAGCTATGTGCATTATCAAGGTGGCTACAACAAAGGGTTCATTAACTACTCCAACAACCCTGGTATTTCATACAGAAACAACAATATAGCCAACCCTCAGGACCAAGTGTATCCACCACAACAACAAAAGAACATTCAACAATTCATCAACTACGCTATGAGTCGTGGTTTCTTCCCAAAGCAACAACAACAAAGTGGTTTTCAGCAATGTTGAAGCAATGTTGCAAAAACCTCTAACCAACCTCCAGCTCAACTTTCAAACATTGAAGCAATGTTGCAACAATTTCTCCAAGGTCAAGCCAATAGTGTAATGGAAACATCAAAGAAGTTTGGTGAACTTCACCACAAGATGGATTCTTCATTAAACACCATCAATGCAAAGATTGAAACTCTTAACTCCAGAGTCACTCTCTAGAAGGCAAGACTGCATCCACTTCTGTTCGAAGGGGCGCGAGTTGGCTTGGCGGTTTAAAATGGTTACGGGCCAACTCTATAAATAGAGCATCCAAGGGCTCATTTTCGCACCACACTTAGATAGAAAAATTCCAAAAAACCTGGAGATAAACTTGAAGGCACTGGAGGAAGGAAATTCGATCGTTGGGCTTGGAAAGTTGAGTGCTCCGAGCCGAAGTTGGGAACATTTTGAAGATCAGTCTGGTAAACCGGTCTTCGAAAGCAAAGGTGCGTAAAAATCTTAGACTAAGTCCAGATGGGATAGTGCCGGTGAAATGGCTAAATCCGAAGCGAACTTATGCTTTGTTCTTTATTCTCAATATCCGACCCTTAGGCCTTTAGCTGAGACTGGTTGGCTTGAACCGCGGTGATTCGCCGAGATTAAGATCAGTTCGGCTATGCCTTCAAGAAAAATCACCCAACTGATTAATTGTTGCGGAATCTAGCCTTAGTCCTAGATTTTTTGGAACATGGCTTGGGGAGATTGGGAAATCCGATCTAAGCCAGACCGAAATGAGGGAATCATGGCCGAATTCCGAACATAGTAAACCAAAACTTAACTTAGGAATTGACAGGTTAAATGGGTTAAAACGTGCATATAGATCGGACTGAAAGCATAAATAATGCACTAAGTAACCGGTTGGATTACTTAACCGTTTCGTAACTTTCAGGTAGTAAAGGGGATCGCGGGAAGGACTTGGCTTAGCATGAGGCTTCCTGGCCGCAAGAAGAGTGGTGATCGACTCAAGATTTATGTTAGGATCGTTATTATTAAACTTGTAATAGCCTACAGAGCAAAACTCTC
>OVBE01012818.1:0-13119 GCA_900406425.1 Iberis pinnata
CCCTAAAACCTAACTAGTGAACTACTCAGACATTGCAAACCATAAACAATACAAAATTAGAGAAGAACACATAATTACAATAGATATAAATTTTATAAAAGGGTTCATAAATCTTCTCCAAACACAGGTTGAATCTCCTCTCCCTCAGTAATTCTCTCAGAAATAAAATAAAGCTTCNAAACATAATGTATTTATAAGCTAAAAAAGTAAAATAACTAAAATACGAAAATTGGGGTAAACTTGAGGACTTGATTGCAAATTTTGGAAATTTTCTACTTATTCTCGGGTATTCCAAGAGCTTTTGCTCGATCGAGCAACTATGTTGCCGATCGAGCACTTCTTCTATTCATGCGCGATGTTCTTCTGCGAGTCAGCTTGACCAGTCTTCAGTAAAATAGCCATAACTTTTGATTGCACCGATGGATCAACTTCAAACCACTTCCATATGAAAGCTAACTCACGTGGCTATCTTGTGCCAAAATTTCAGCCACATCCATCGGTGGGAACATCTTCAAAAATTGCTAAACTTCTGACCCTTCTGCTGGACTATGTATCTGCATATATCAATTTGCATCTATTTCGTGCAGAAATCTGTCTTTTTGCACCAAAATGATCTAAACACCTAGAAAACCTGTAAAAGATATCAAATTGCAAGGAAAACACTCGGATAACGCTTAATAGCAAACATAAATGCTCACTAGAAAGCGTTAAAACCGAGTAATATCATATATAGCCACCCTAATCAAGCCTTAAGACATATAAATTGGATTAAATGAAACATATAGCTCAGAATAGACAAGGGGCTTGGTTAGCTGTAGGGGACTTTAATGAATTACGTTTCAGTCATGAAAAGGAACGGGGAACTACAAGATCAGAGATATCTTTTGCACCACTTAGAAATTTGTACTCAGTCTGTGACTTTGAGGACTTGCAGACAATAGGGAATAAACTTTCATGGCATGGTAAGAGAAGTGGCCATGATGTTTATTGTTGTCTGGACAGAGCAGTTTCAAACACAGAAGGAGTTGCTCTGTTTCCTGTCTTGACAGCTGAATATTTAGATCTAGGCATTAGTGACCATAGACCAGTCATTTTAAATGCAGAATTTGGTCACCAATTAAAGAAAGGTTTCTTTAAATATGATGGCCGCTTTGCCTCAAATGAAGATTTTCAAGATATGGTTCAAATGTGCTGGAATAGAGCAGAAGGTCTCCCTTGGACTGATAGAATGAGTAAATGCAGAAGTGGTATTGCTAGGTGGAAAGGGAGGCATAGGTGCAACTCTCATGATGAGATCATCAGACTTAAGAGCCTTCTTAACACAAGCATATTGAATGGTAGACCAACTGTAGATCTAAACTACTTAAGAAAAGAATTACATAAGGCATATTAGAATGAGGAAATATATTGGAAAAGAAAGAGCTGAAATGATTGGTTAAAACTAGGAGATAAGCACACAAAATTCTTCTATGCCAGTGCTAAAAACAGGAGGGCAAGAAATAGGATTTCGGCTATCCTTGACCAACATGGAACCTTACAACATTCGGAAATCAATATAGCCAAGGTAGTTGTGGATTACTTTAAAGGATTGTTCTCAACCAGCAATAGTAATACAAGCCATCTACACTCCATATTGAATGGCTTTAGCCCTCTTGTGACCACAGAAATGAATATGGCCCTCATTAAGCCAGTTTCCTTAAATGAAATTAAAGTAGCCCTGTTTGCAATGGCACCTTCTAAGGCACCTAGACCTGATGGCTTCACATGTGACTTTTACCAGCATTTCTGGGAAGATGTTCACCCACAACTATTTACAATGATCAAGAATTTCTTTACAACTGGCTCACTAGAGGAAGGCTTAAACCACACAAACATATGTTTGATACCAAAGATTGAATCTCCTTCTACAATGGCTGATTTCAGGCCTATATCTCTTTGTAATGTAAGCTACAAAGTGATATCTAAAATCATAGTCAATAGACTAAAGCCAATTCTGTCTAGTTTATTATCAGAAGAGCAATCTCCTTTTATCCCTAATAGGATTATCACAGACAATGTCATGATTGCTCATGAATTGCTTCATAGCTTAAAGGTAAGAAGACGTTGTTCTAGTTCATTCATGGCCATTAAGACATATATTTCAAAGGCTTATGATAGGTTAGATTGGAGTTTTCTAGAACTAACACTTAATAAATTAGGATTTCACCCAATCTGGACAATGTGGATTATGTCTTGTATTAAGTTTGTGTCATTTTCAATACTTATAAATGGTTCCCCTAGTGATCAGTTCTACCCTAAAAGATGTTTGAGACAGGGAGATCCTTTATCTCCCTATCTCTTCATTCTATGTTCTGAAGTGTTGAGTCATATGACAGCAGCTTCTGCTAAATTCATAAAGGGGATAAAAATAAGTAATCAGGGGCCAGCAATTACTCATTTATTGTTTGCTGATGACTCCATGTTTTTTCTGCCAAGAAAACATTTCTTCAGCTAATGCCATTAGGAGGATACTTACTACTTATGAGATGATGTCTGGACAAATGGTTAATCTCCAAAAATCATCAATTACATTTGGTAGTAAAGTACATGCACATATGAAAACAAGGATAAGGAATTCTTTGAATATTCATAATGAAGGGGGTAATGGTAAATATCTAGGTCTTCCTCCACAGTTTGGCAGGAAGAAAATAGATCTTTTATTGTATATAGTTGAAAAGATAAAACAAAGAACTGAGGGTTGGAGTCACAAGTTCTTGTCACAAGCTGCCAAGGAGATTTTACTGAAATTAATAGGCTTGGCAATGCCTATTTATTCAAGAAATAATTGGATAATTAGACACACTTAGACTCTTTAATTAAAGAAAAGGTGTGTTTTGAAGACATTTGTGATTAAGGTAGTCTCATAGGTGAAATGACAATTATATCTTCTTCAATAGTTTTAATAAAAATCGTTGGTTGTTTTAATTTTTTAATTTGCATTATAAAATTAGATTTTAATATCTATTTTATACTTATTAAGTTCAAAATGTAAAAATACTTAAAGAAAGTAAAAACAAAAAACATATTAACCTAGGTAACTCAATTCATACTTTATCTCCTAAGGTCTCCTCATCGCCGAATTGTACGACCGGACATCACCTCTTCTCAGCCTCTGTTGAACTCTGTATTCACCGGTGATTGAAGTCTCCGACGGATTCTCTAAGGTCAGTCGTTCTTCTCTCTATCGCTGGCGTTTATACTCTCTACTTGCCGGTTTACTCTTCACCTTACCCATCTATGTCTATTTCTTCTCATCTGGTGTTTCTATTTCTTCTCCTTTTGATATTTCATTTTGGATTTGGGTTGATTTCATTTCGGATTTTGGTTGATTTGAGTGTATAATAGGCGATTTTTATTGTTGTGCGAAATGGGGGTTTAGGGTTCTTAAGTTTTTATTCTTTGATTGTTGTTATAGAGTGCTCGATATCTTTTTCTTATGGTGTTTATTGTGCGATTTGAGTGTTTAAGGTTTGTATGGTTCTAAAAATTGTTTGTATTATTTTCATTGTTTGTGCGATTTCTTCTCCTTTTGATATTTCATTTCAGATTTGGGTTGATTTGACTATATATTCGGCGATTTTGATTGTTGTGCGAAATGGGGGTTCAGGGTTCTTATGTTTTTATTCTTTGTTTGTTGTTATAGATTGCTCAATATCTTGTTCTTATTGTGTTTATTGTGCGATTTGAGTTTTTAAGGTTTGTATTGTTATAAAATTTGTTTGTATTATTCTCATTGTTTGTGCGATTTCAGTCTTTACTCGTTTTATTGTTCACGGTTTCATATGTTTTTCTATGTTTTTCTTGTGGATTTTGATGTTGCTGATAGGATTTTATATGCTACTGATGGAAGAAAAAATTGATTACATGTTAAGTGAAGAGTTTTCTGTAATAAGTCAGGAACTAGAACAGGTTTTCATTTTTGTTTTTATTAATCTTAATTTTCATTTGAAACAAAAAAAGCATGACTGAATTAGTGTTCTTAATCATATGTATCTGATTTTTAAAAAAATTACAGAATATGCAGTACAGTTCTTCATCGGTTTTTTTAAAAATTTCGTACTTTTTTTATCTTTAATCATTAGTTATTTGATTCATCTGCCATTGTTTTGTGTTTTATTACAATTATTGCAATGGACAATAATCTGCCACCAAGATTGTTTGACGTTTCAAAAGTTCCAGAAAACAGCACTATGCATATTTACATGAAGATAGAGTATCTCTCAACAATCATCAACTATCTAGATGAACCTGAGAAAGTCATGTTGCGTGAATCGTGCTTCGGGAAGCTGTTTGAGATGCCCGTTGCGAGATGTCCTAGTTCCGGGAAGCTAATTCACAATCTTTTGTGCCGTGAACTTGTGACCCTTAAAAAAACACGAGTTATAATTGATGTCACTTATTGATGTCTTACTGATATTTAGGTTTGTTGTACTTTTCCAAAACTGTAGTTATCTAATTCTATACACATGAACAAATATAACATCATGTAAAAAATGTATTCATATGAATTATAACATGTACATGCATTAATATGCTCACATGTGTGTATGTTCATATGAATACATTTGTGTTAATATGAATACATTTGTGTACATATGAATACATTTGTATTCATATGAACATACGTTTATCCATATGAACAAAATATAACAACATGCGTTCATACGTTCATTCATATGAACAAAACATAGCATTCATATGAACATGAATATATTCGTATGTATATGTTTGTGTCCATATAAACACACATATATTGGTGAAGGCAATGTCCTATTTTACCATATAATTCGTAAACATACAACTACTTGTATCTGATATAACATGTATATCCATTCATATGACTAAAACATTGTTCATATGAATACATTATATTCATATGAACACATGACGTATATTGGTCAATTCACACGACGCGTACCTTTCATTAAAATCGTCAGAAGCTACTGATTTCTTTGAAAAACTAAGAATTACGCCGACTCTCTCCAAATTAGGTACGACGAAAATGATGCAACATGGTTTCCTTATTTGTTATTGAGTACTATATTCTAATAATTAAGCATAATCCACTTTCCTTAAGTGGAACACCATTTATTACATATTTTAATTCAAAAAAAGGGAATCGTTTTCTATTTTCAATATATAAAGTTGTCTTTTTTTCTTTTTTTTTTAATCTACCAAAGGCTAGAATTGGCATTATTATATATTGTTGCTAATAACACACCTAAATCGCAAATAATGTTTTCCTACCCACCCATTTGTCTAATTTCATATAAAAACACACCTAATTTGCTAATTTACTCTTTATTCAATGACATGCTTTCAATTACCACGAGGAATCTGTTCAGAGATCAATAAAGCAATTGCTCAATACTGGTGGAGAAAGTCAAATAACCATAGAGGGAAGCATTGGTTAACATGGGAGAAGATTACAGTACCTAAAAGAGAAGGTGGTCTGGGGTTTAGGGATATAGAACTGTTTAATCAGGCCTTGTTAGCAAAACAAGGTTGGAGATTGATCAAATATCCTAATCTTTACTAGCTAGAGTATTAAAAGGTCGTTACTACTCTACTGGTACATTTCTCCAAGCATCTAGAGGAACTCATAACTCTTTTGGTTGGAGATCTATCCTAGCAGGTAGAGAGCTGCTTCAGAAGGGGTTGCGAGTATTGATTGGTGATGGATGTAATACCCGTATATGGGATGACAATTGGCTACCTCTCAACCCTCCTAGGCCCCCAAATAAGAGTCAATATACTTCTGGACATCTCACAAAGGTAGCCCAGTTGATTAATACACATTCTGGTACTTGGGATGAACCTAAGGTTAGAAAATATATTAGTGCAGACGATGTCCCTGTGATTCTTTCTATTAAACTGACTAAAGAAGTATGTCATGATGCTTTAGGATGGCATTATACTCTCAATGGGGAGTACTCTGTTAAATCTGGCTATTGCGTAGCTTCCCATATTGATTCAAATAACACTCCATCTTTAAGTCTAGATACAACTATTCCCTTAAAACAAAAAATTTGGAAGTGTAATGTTCCAGCAAAAATAAAACATTTTATGTGGAAGGTATTGTCTAATATCCTACCTGTTGGAGCATAACTTAGACGTAGACATATCACACCTCAAGGTCTTTGTCTAAGATGCCAACAGTTAGAAACTATACATCATATTTTCTTTGAATGCCCTGAAACAATTGCTGTTTGGAACAATATTACTTCAGCTAGCTTGGATATTTTGGATTCTTATGTTAGCATAGATGACAAATTAGCTTATTTACTAGATTGGTCTCATGTGAATTCAGATCCAAATTTGCTTTACTTACCACTATATATTCTCTAGTGGTTATGGAAAGCTAGAAACAAGCACTTTTTTCAACAAAAACTATTGTCTTGGGAAAGTATTGTTCAATGTGCAGGTAATGATTTGGAAGATTGGATAGAAGCTAATCCGGGATCTTCACATGTACACTCACAAGTTTAAAGAAGATCTGCTGCTCAACAAAGTGGTTTTGGTTGGAAGAGGCCAAGGCCTCAGTGGCTTAAGATCAACTATGATTCGAGTTTTGTAGGACCACAGGTTGTTGTCACTGCAGGTTGGGTGATTCGAGACTCATTAGGTGACTTTATAGGGGCTGGACAAGTAACAGGTCAGCATGTCTCTACTGTCCTTGAAGCTGAAATGCAAGCTCTAGTTGTTGCTATGCAAAATGCTTGGATCTGGGGTTACAAGAAAGTAAGTTTTGAAGGGGACAACCAAAGCTTGTATAAGCTTCTTATGGGACAAAAAATCTCTTTTGAATGGGAAAATTGGCTTAGAGACATCATTTGGTGGGCTAAGAAGTTTTGAAGATGTGCAATTTGAATGGATTGGAAGGCAATCAAACCGATGTGCGGATTATTTAGCTACAAATCAATTACATAATAGCATTCTCTTTATGTTTCATAACTATCCTTCTTCATTTCTTAATACTCTTCTTTGTAATGACTCAAAAAGATAAACCCAAAACCCCAAAATATAAACCCTAAATTCAAAAATATAAACCCAAAACCCCAAAATATAAACCCAAAACCCCAAAATATAAACCCAAAACCCCAAAATATAAACCCTAAACTCAAAAATATAAATCCAAAACCCCAAAATATAAACTCTAAACTCAAAAAGATAAACCCAAAAAAAAACTAAACCCCAAAAATAGAAACCCTAAACCCAGAATATAAACCCTAAACACAAAAGTCTAAACCCTAAACTCTAAATCTAAAAAATATATAATTCAGTAGGCGGACTACCTGAATAAGTAGTTCGTATATTATAGAAAGATATGTGAAAAAAAAATTAGCAAGTGGGATGTAAACGAGTGAGACATAGAGTATGATAAAAAGTGAAGGGTAAAAAGGGTTATTAAAAATACAAACAGAACCACATATACTATAAATGTCATATACTTAATTATAGGTGGTCTGTTTGTTTTTTCAACAACCCTTCTTTACCCTTCATTCTTTATCATACTCTCTCTTTCACTCGTTTGCATCTCACTTGCTAAGTTTTTTCACATATCTTTCTATAATATACGAAATACTCATGCAGATATTCTGCTTACTGAATTATATATTGTTAGATTTAGGGTTTAGGGTTGAGACTTTTGTGTTTAGGGTTTATATTATGGGTTTAGGTTCATATTTTGGAGTTTTGAGTTTATATTTTGGGGTTTGTATTTTGGGGTTTTGGGTTTATATTCTAGTGTTTTGGGTTTATATTTTTTGGTTTTGGATTTAGATTTTTGGTTTAGAGTTTAGATTTCAGAGTTTGTGTCACTATTCACTATCTCATAAAAAATAAATCCATTTTGAATAATTTTAATCATTTTAGATGTAGAAAAAAATATGTGTTTTTTAAAATAAATTTTTGTCATTTTATTATTTGAATTTACATGAATTTATATGTAGATATATTCAAATGGGTGAAACATCCAAAATATAAAAAAGAAAAGGAAAAAAAAGAAAGAAAGTGTGTTGAGGTTAGACATAATATTGTTATATTTGTATGAGAAGGTTGGAGAGAGAGAATGATATGTTAGATTCTTAATTCAAAGGCTATTTTTGTAATTCACCCTTAAAAAAATATGACGTGTATTCAAAATAAATAGATATTTTGGGATGAGTTTATAAGAAGAGTTTAGATAGCTTAAACTCATCCAAAATCTCAAATTTATAAAATACATTTACTAATGAAAAATGTGTTTTTCGCAAAGAAAAACAGAAAGAATAGAAACACGTTTATTTGTCTAAATAGTGGAACCACGTTTTCCTGTAAAAAACGAGGAAACATGTAATCTGCAACAACAAAAAAAAATGCAAAAACATATTTTCCACCAAATTTGATATTTGGGGAAACATATTTTCCTCTCAAATTTGTCGAAGCACATTTTCCCGCAAAAACTGGCAAAACACATTTTTCACCAAAAAATGTGAAAACACATTTTTTCAAAAATGCAGAAATACGTTTTTTCGAAAAAACACAAAAACAAATTTTTCACAAAAATATGGAAACGTGTTTTCCTGAAAAAATGCGGAATCGCGTTTTTCGCAAAATAAAAAATCGTTTTTCCCCGCAAAATTACCGACACACGTTTTTTCGTAAAAACACATTTTTCGCCAAAAATGTGAAACATGTTTTCCCACCGAAAACGCTTTCCGCCATAATTTTGTAAACGCATTTTGCTGCCAAAATTGTGAAAATGCATTTTTTTCGCCAACAACTTGAGACACATTTTCTGAAAAATAAGTGGAACTGTGTTTTCTAGTCAAAAACGCGGAAACGCTTTTTTCCTCCAAAAATTATGTCATAATAGTGTAAATATTATATGTATTTTTTTGTCACATAAAATAAAGAATATTACAACTGAATTCCAAAATACTTTACAAACCACAGAGGATAATCCTTAGCAATGTAAGCAAAAATTATGTTTCGTCTCCTAACTCTCTTAGCAAGAAGATCCGCTTCGGTGTTCATTCTCCTCGGTCTTTGAAGCAGCTAGAAATCTAAGAAAGATGATCTCAAAACTGCAAAGGCAATTAATTCTGAAGCAAAGGCTGCTCAATTTGTCGGTTGTTGTATCATGCTCTGCAATTCTGTTGAATCTGTAATGAAGAGTGAAAAATGTCGCCTCTTGTCAAGAAGATATTTAAGTGCCCACAACAACTCAAACAGCTCAGCATGGAGTGCTGAGCCCCCCCCCCCCCCCCCCCCCCCCCNCTAAGAATATATATAGATCCATCAACGGATTTTAAAATCCAACCAAGTCCACTAATCGTATTTTCTAATTTCATGAGCCATTAACATAGCAAATAACTTATCCTTTCGGGGAAATGGAGGATCCGAAGGGACTGTCACCGCTGTATAACAACTGGATACATCTTCTTTAGTGTTCGCAGCTCGCCAATCTGTAACCGTTGTTGTAGCTAAATTAAACAAAAAACACATTCTTCCGTAAAAAAGCAAAAATATGTTTTTAGTCAAAAGAACATACATATTTTTTCCCTCCTAGAATTATGTAATAATAGTTGTAAATATTATAAGTCATATTTAAATAATTTTATAGTTATAACTACGATTTATATCATAATATATATATATATATATATATTTTGTGAAATAATATTACTTTTAGTAATTCGGTTAATTTTGTAATTAAACATATATATTAATGCAAGATGCAATATCTAGATACAAAAACCAGAAATATTGCATATGAAAAATATATTTGAATGAAGTGTCAAGATACATAATTCAGATAAGCAAACAAATATAATCTAACTTTTTGATTTTTAAAAGTGTTACCGAAAAAAGTCATGAAAACATGAAGCATTAATTCTCACACTATCGTTGTCGATATTGTTGTCACTGCAGTTCACTGAGTATCGTACTATCTTATAAATATATATATCAAAATCAAATTTTTAAGCTACACACAAAAAAAGTGTAAAAGTTAAATGTTGTTGAATTCTCCTTAGGAACAATATTATTAGAAAAAATATTTCATATTGGAAACATAAACAAGTTATGAACCATTCTAATCATCCAATAGATTTAAATTCTAATTAGCATAAGTCAGTTGTGTGATGAAAGACTAGCAGTAACATTCACAAAGAAACAGTGTCATGCTATGGATGAATCAGGTGATGTGAAGCTTCAAGGAGAAAGAAGAGGTAGCAAATGTTATATGTGGAAACCAACTGAGAAGTGTCTGACCGCTACAGTTCCCAGTCAACTAGACATTTGGCACCGGAAGCTGGGACATATGAATGTTCGAACGCTAATGAAGCTAGCAAACAATGAACTGATTAGAGAATTACCCAAGTTGAAAGGAGACGAGAAGTTTGTATATGGTCTGTGCGCTCAAGGGAAACCGATTAAAGTGCACCATCCAAAAGTGGCTAAAATCACTACAACCAGTCCACTGGATCTTGTACATATGGATCTGATGGGACCAATTCAAGTTGAGAGTATTGTTGGGAAGAAATACATTTTTGTATTGGTTGATGACTACACAAAGTACATATGGGTAAGGTTTCTGAGGGAGAAGTCGAAAACCATTGAGAGTTTCCAGATTTTGGCACTACAACAAAAGAATTAGAAATGGGGTATCAAGACCATCAGAGGCAATCCTGATGGTGAATTTCATAATGAAATATTTGAGAAATTTTGTGCAAATCAAGGTATTACACATCAAACATTAGCACCACGTACTCCCCAACAGAATGGAGTAATTGAAAGAAAGAACAGAACCTTGCAAGAAATGGCTAGAGCCATATTACATGCAAACAACATAGCCAAACACTTTTGGGCCGAAGCTGTGAGCACCGCATGTTATATCATCAACAGAGTGTATGTGAGGAAAGGTGCAGCAGCCACACCATATGAAATGTGGAAGGGAAAGCCACCAAGTGTCAGCTATTTTCATGTATTTGGGTGTGTGTTCTACATACTCAATGACAAGGATCAACTAGGAAAGTTTGATGCAAGGAGTGGTGAAGGTATTTTTCTGGGTTACTCTATTGTGAGTACATCATACAGGGTGTTCAACAAAAGAACTAAAGCTGTCATAGAAATAATGAATGTAGTTTTTGATTATCTTCAACGTCTCACTGAAGGTATCACAAGTTTTGATCTCTCTGTGTTAAAACATATCACGACCTAGAGTCATACTGAAACTGGAGATGAGGCTATAACAGAAGGTGACACAACAGATGAAGAGACACAAGCTTTGGACCAACCAAATGTTCATCGAAACCACTCAGAAAGGGATATCATCGGGAAGATAATTGATGGTGTAATTACCAGACAAAAGAAAATAAACTTTAGGGAGATGGTTGGACACTCCTGTTGTGTGTCCACAATTGAACCAAAGTCCCACAAAGAAGCCCTGGTAGATGAATACTGGATTGGTTCAATGTAAGAAGAGTTAGAACACTTTGAACAAAGCAAAGTGTGGGTATTAGTCTCGCGACCTGAGAATGTAAATGGTAAAGAACAAGACGGATGAGATTAGTCATGTTGTCCGAAACAAGGCAAGACTGGTTTCACAGGGGTACTCACAGGTAGAAGGAATTGACTTTGAGGAGACCTTTGCTCCAGTGGCACGTCTGGAATTAATAAGGTTTATACTAGGCATGGCATGTGTCATAGGCTTCAAGCTACATCAAACGGATGTCAAGAGTGCCTTCCTAAATGGGGTGATACAAGAAGAAGTGTATGTAGAACAACCTAAGGGTTTTGAAGATTCAACTCATCCTAACCATATGTATTAACTCAAGAAAGCCTTGTATGGTTTAAAGCAAGCTCCCAGAGCATGGTATGAGAGGCTGGAAATTTTTCTGTTGGAACAAGGATATACACGTGGGAGTGTAGACAAGACCCTGTTTCACTATACCAGAAACCAGCACTTCTTGGTGGTTCAGATATATGTGGATGATATTGTGTTTGGGTCCACAAGTGACTCTCTTGTTGATTATTTTGTTACACGCATGAAACAGGAATTTGAAATGAGCACGTGCGATAAATTGACACATTTTTTTGGTTTACAGGTACAACAGAAAGATGATGGGATCTTCATATCTCAAAGTACATACGCCAAGAACCTGGCCACATGATTTGGAATGAATTCTTACAAAACGGCCAAAACTCCTATGAGTACCATATGCAAGCTATCCAAGGATGAGGATGCTGATCAAAAGCTGTATCGGGACATGATCGGGAGTCTGTTGTATCTCACAGCTAGTCTTCCAGACATCAGTCTAAGCGTAGGATTTTGTGATGGGTATCAGGCACAACCTAAGATGCCACATCTACAGGTCTTGAAAAGGGTAGTGAAGTATGTGAAAAGCACAGTCAATCTAGGTTTGTATTACACCAAAGACAGCAACATGTATCTGGCAGGTTACTGTGATGCAGATTGGGCTGGATGTCTAGATGACAGACACAACATGGGTAGAGGAGGTTTTTTGGGAAACAACTTGATTTCTTGGCTGAGCATGAAACAGAATAACGTATCTCTGTCAACCGTGGAGGTTGGATACATTGCTCTTGGTAGTTGCTACACACAGTTGTTGTGGATAAAAAAATTGAGTAATGATTATGGTTATGTGACTGGACCAATATTGATAAACTGTGACAACCAAAGTTCTATAAATATCTCCAAGAATATTGTACAGCATTCAAAGACTAAACACATCGACATAAGGCACCATTTTAATAGGGTGTTAGTCAAAGATAAGGTTGTGGTAATAGATCATGTGAACACATAATTTCAACACGTTGAAATTTTTACCAAACCGCTTGACTTCAACAAATTTTTTCATTTACGCAAATCTATTGGAGTTTGTGATTTCTGACCTGGTGACATAACAAGTGAGGTATGATCTGGGAGCTGAATATGATAAGTACCACATTACTAACTTGATGAACAGTCAAAAAGAGATGTTTGTCATGTTGTCATATGTGAGCACACGTACAACTAACTGTGTCTCAAGGAGGTCAAAAAGCTGAGGGTATTTAAATATATATATATATATA
>OVBE01012819.1:0-10621 GCA_900406425.1 Iberis pinnata
TGTCTAATGCCTATATTTATATTTATTACTAAAAATGGTGGAGTAATAGGAAAATTTAAACATATACGCGTGGACATAATTTTCTCTTCTCAAGCCATACTTTTTCATCATCAAGCTTAATTGGTTTTCTATTTATATATTTACATAACTAAAAATGTCGTTATTAAATCAAAGTGTTTCACATATATGTAAGTACGAGACAATAATTATTTGCATAGATTGTAGATAAACTACTAAAAAATTGTACGAGGGAATTTCTAAAGATGTGCAGAAGATTTTTTTTTTAAAACAATGTAGAATTGATTTTTATATTCTTACGAAATATAAATATGATTTTGCGAATTACAAATAAATTATCAATTTTTTCAATTTGACAAAAAAAACCATAGATTATAACAAATTGATTTAAAAATGTAGATTTTGACGTTATTGCTAAAACATTACAAAACAAATGCAATATTGAGAATTAGAAACTTTATTTTGTGACTACTTTCTTTTAGTTAGTATAGTTTACATAAGTTATTTAATTTTGTGATATGGTATTAAGGAAGACATGATTTTCATATATTTAATTAGAAAGTTTCTCGATTTGTTAGGTTCTGTACAGTCGATACGCTTAGCAATATAGCTTCTTTATGGTGAATCCAATCTTCATCTCCAATTGATACAACCTCATGAATCGATTTGGTTATCCACTTTTTTAGATCGACCATTTGTCGAAGAGCATTAATTTGTATCGATGTTGCGTTTCGCGTGGTTAGAAGTCGAGTTTGCTTTTGTTCTCCCAAATCAATATGCTAATCGAGTTATGTAAAAAAATTAATAAAATTAGAATATAAAAAATTCATAATTTTTTTCTAAAACGGTAGTACATATTAAACCTTTATATACTTTCACTTGTACATGTTTTTTAACAATAGGAACTGTTTTTGCTTATGGTGTTACAAGCAATGGTATGCACGGTGGATGAATAGGTCCACATATATCACCATGTATTCTTTCTAGAAACTCGAGTGATTCATTCCCAACTTTAGTTATAGATGGCCGAGTTATAAGTTTTCGTTGAGAACGTGCATTACATGAAAACTTATCCAATTGAAAAATCTTCTGGTTTTTCAACGGATGGCCACTAGAATTTTTCACAATTTTTCGCATCATGATTGAACCAGGGTGGCCAAGTCTTTCATGCCACATTTTAAATTCGTTAGTAAACATGTGGTTTACTGTGATATATGACTCAACCATACTTATTTTAGTGCCATATAAACCCGATGATAAGATTTTTAACTCTTCCAATATATGTTTATCCTCTGATGTAATGCAAAGATATTCAATGCTATTCTTATTCACTGTTTTTATGTGATATTCATTTTCTAGGATATGTCTGAAACTTAACAAGTTTCTATTTCATTTAGGGGAATATAACACATTTCTTAATTCAAATTTTGTCCCCTTTGGCATTGAAAAACTAGCTCTTCCAGAGCCCAAAATTATTTTTGTCTTTCCTGAAACAGTACTCACGCTTCCAGCAGAGTCTCCTATTTTGAGATCAGAGAAATTCTTTATATCTTTAAGTATTGTGTGCGTTGTCGCACTATCTACCAAACAAATATCTCCTTCTTTGATTTTAAACTTTGACATTTTTTCTGAATTCAAAATGATCATAAAAGATGTATTAACATATGAAAATATTATTTTTATATTACAAAATGTACTTTATTTTACAAGAAACCATTTTAATATAATACCAACTAATATTATACATTTTATTAAACATTTTATTCATTCATTTATCATCTTAATTGTTTTATTCCTTGGATAGTTCTGGATCAAGAAAGTCTGAAATATCCAGATGAGTATCTTCATCCAAGCCACGAAAACTAGGTCCTGTTTCATCATGGACGAAGTTGGTTTCAACGCTCTTTTTTTTCTTAGACTCTTGGTACAAATTGATTAAATGTATTGGTGTACGATAGTTACGCCACCAATGTCCTTTTCCACCGCATTTGTAACAAGAGTTTTCATTTTGTTTCTTCATTATACGACCACCCTTATCTCTCTGAAATTTCTCAATTTTTTTTTCAGGATTAATATCACGATTATGATAATCCTATTCCTTATCCTTTTCTTAGACCTCTCCCTCGTCCATAACCACGGCCTCGACCGCGGCCACGTCCACGTCCTCGCCAATTATTATAACTGGATGATGCCGCATTCACTTCAGGAAGTGGAGCGGATCTAGTACGACGAGTTTGATGGTTTACCATTACAAGTTCATTATTCTGTTCTGCAACTAAGAGGACTTGCATCAACTGCGAATATTTAGTATATCTGCTAGCTCTGTATTGTTGTTGCAAAAGTACATTTTCGGGATGAAATGTACTGAGTGTTCATTCTATCATATTATAATCACTTACTTTTTCTCTGCATAACATCATATTAGAAGTTATTCCAAATAGTGCGGAGTTATAATCACCAACATTTTTATAATCCTGAAAACGGAGATTTAGCTATTCATGTTTGGATTTTGGTAAGATCACATACTTCTGGTGATCAAACCTATCTTTCAAGGATTCCCAAAGATCCGCAGGATCTTCCTTTGTAATATATTCATTTTTCAAATCATCATGAATATGGTGTCGTAAAAATATCATGGCCTGAGCCTTTTTCTCATCTGAAGTCGTTTCAGACTTATCAATCGCATTAATGAGGTCTTTTGCTTTTAGATGCATTTTTGCATCTACTGCCCATGTCATATGATTTTTTCTCGACACATCAAGGGCAGTATTTGAGAGCTTTTCCAAGTTTGACATGATGACTATCATTAAAATTTTAAATCATAAGATATTATAAATAAGCAACTTAAATAACTGTGTCAGCATAAATAAATTAACTATAATAAATACTACAGAAGGTGCGTTCCTTTTTTTTCTTACCAATATAAATAATACATAGATTAAAAATATATATTTAAACGACACCTGAAAATTATGGATCGGAAAGATTGGTAACTGAATAGTTTTAGAATGGAACGGAGAGACTCTTCGTGCTGATAACGTGATAAATAATATTTGACTACTAAACATGTATATATATATCGGTTATGGTCACGACTTGGCTTTAACATTTATTGAAAATGATGATCTAGATTTCTTTGCAAACAAAAGTGATTTTTCTTGTGTATACAACTTTTTATGACATTCATGCTAGTTGTCTATATTACCATTATATGAATTTGTTTCTTTTCATATTTTTGAGGCATTTCTGTCACGTAAAAGTTTATGTCAACTGATAAAGAACGCACAAATAGAAGAGTGAATACTAGATCCTCGAATACGATTTCACTATGTAAGTTATTTTTTTAATTTCCATATGTGTACTGAGTTTCTATGTTAAAAATTATGTTACACGTCAAAAAAATAATTAAAAAAGAGATTATGTAACATTTTCACTCATGTAGAACTTGATAATTGCATATTGTCAAAGGTACCATGTCGTTTAGAAAAGTTGTAAATGGTTCTTGTATTATCAACAATGTTAAATTTTTGAGGTTTTTGTGTTATTATAAACAAATTGATTCTCCATATGTATATATTACAAAATTTGCTCGATTCACTTAAACAAGAAAACGAAAGAGCCTTAACAATATATATAAATATTTAATCTAACATGTATCAAGAATGTTTACGTTATATTTTTTCTTGAGATTTTTAAAACTTACATAATATCAATATATGATTTTTTGCATAAACTATATTTTAATATATGAACCTTTATCAAAGCTTTCGTTTGAATCTTAATATTTACGTCAATATAGTTTTTTCAGTTTATCATGGATAATGATTAGTATATATTTTTAAATATATAATTTGATTATAAATGTAATGGGATGTCGTTTGAGTAGAAGTACAATGGGAGATTCGCAAGAACAAAAAAAAGGATATGAACATTGGAATAATCGGGAAACCAAAATCATGATAAGTCTTTTTGGAGACGGTATCAAACAAGGGTGGCATGACAGAAATGGGTGTATGAGTAAGATGACAGTAGAAAAAAAAATCTTACCTATTTTGAATTCTGGACTTGGGTGTGAGAAAACTTACAAACACTATGGAAACAAAATGAGGAGCCTGAAAAGCCGTTATAATAGCATGCAAAAGCTTATGCGTTTTAATCTGAATTTGGATGGGATCCCATATATAAAAAAGTTACGGCTCCTTGCCAAGTGTGAGATAATTACGAAAAGGTAATTTTAATTTTTTTCAAAAAAAAAAAAATTAAAAGTTTTTTTTCAAAAAGTTTTATATTTAAAATTTATATATAGGCTCACCCAAATAGAAAAAATATGCGTGACGAAAATTTTGAAGATTATGAAGATTTGCAGCTGATATTTGACCAAGGATTAGCTACGGGGGGAAATATTGTTGGCGTAGGAGATGATATTGATGCACAAACTTTTGCAGTTGAAGATAATTCGCCATGCGAATTATATACTAAAATTTTTTGGAACACGGGACATGTAGATAGATCTCAAGCATCGGGATCTTGGGACTCAACTCCGTCACGAAGCATAGATGGTTCGTCAGAAAATGTACCCTCTAAAAAAGATCTAAAAGTGAAGAGTATGGAGATTCTAGTATGGATGGTAGTCGTATGGAGAAAAGTTTTGATGAAATGATTGGAATAAGCAACTAAGTTGTTACCTTGATACAACAAAGATAACAAAGACATATTAGAGAAGCCAATTTGAGGGAAGCTGAGAAAAGAAAGAACAATGTTTGGGAAGCGATAAAAGAAATTTCTGGCTTAGAAGAAAATACTCGCTATGACACGTTGAATGAAATTCATAGGTTGGGGATGAAAGATGTGTTCATAATCATGTCAATTAAAGAATGTATGGGCTAGATACGAAGAAACGTGTGAAATAATGTTTTTAAATTTGGTAGTTTTTATGATTATTGCTTCTTTTTATTCTAATTTTTTTATTTTATATTATTAGTAATAAAATATTTTCCTATAATTTTCATAATTTAATGATATTCAATGGCATAAGTATTTGGTTTTAACATATTGGTGCTTTGAATTTTTTATGTTGATTCTATACTCTTATTGATTTCACCGTAGTTGTCTTTATTTTTAATTGGTTTCTCACTTTTAATATAAGGTTGTTCAATGAAGAAGAAGATCACATTACAAGAGAACAAAATGAAGATGAAGAATTAGATATAAAAGTATTGCATTTGTTGGTGACAATGATTGGATTAGCGCAAGTATTGATTTCAAATCAATATTTAAAATCTAAAAGTTATATTGAGTATCCATTCCGAAGACCTATCACAAGAATTGAATATGGTTATATACACACAAAGTTTAACAAGAAGATCCTCAACATTTGAGATAGATTGTACCGTATGTATCTAGATGTGTTTCTCAAAATTATATGGTCTTCTTAAAGATACAACACATCTTAAAGATACAATATACATATGCGTTGAAGAAATGGTTGCCACTGTTTTAGTTATTGTTGGCCAAAATTCAAAGTATTATCACACTATCAACATTTTAGAAGATCAAAATTTATGTCAAGCGCAAATTTTCATAAAGTTCTAAGGGCTATAAATACAATTACTCCAAGTTTTATTATCAAGTGCAACCTTGGGATAGCTGCAAAGGTTAGAGAGAGTACAAGGTTTTATCCTTATTTCAAGGTACATGTGATTTTACATTATATTTTTTTTCTTTGTTTTATATTGTGTCTGATAAACTTATAAGTTGTACCTACTTTAGGATTTTCTGGGAGCGATTGATGGTACACACATACCTGCTATGGTTAATAAGAGTGTTGTTGCTAGCTATCCTAATCGAAAAGGAGTGATATCGTAAAATGTATTGGTTGTTTGCAATTTTGATATGGAATTCATATATGTCTTTAGTGGATGGGAGAGTTCGGCTCATGATTCTAAAGTATTATATGATGCATTAACAAGATGGAGTAACAAATTCGAAGTTCCATGTGGCAATTTTGGATATTAATATAAGCTAACATTTTTATATACCAAAGATAAGCTAATAAATACATATGTTTTATTTTATTCAGGAAAATTTTATTTAGCTGATTGTGGATTTGCTAACAGACGCATATTCCTAGCTCTTTTTCGAGGTACAAAGTATCATCTTCAATAATTTATTGGCCAAGGTTGTGATCTTGAAACTCCGCACGAATTGTTTAATCATCGCCATACCTCATTACGAAATGTAACTGAGAGAATATTTGGAGTTTTCAAATCACGCTTTTTGATATTTAAATCTGCTCCTCCATATTTTTCAAGACACAAGCATAATTAGTATTGGCTTATGTAACCTTACATTATTTTCTTCGCAAACATTGTCGATCATATGAATTTCCTGTTGAAGTTATTGATTCAGGAAACATGGCAAGCAATAATGCAAAAGAGAAAGTGCTAATGCATGAAGAGAAACATTAGCCGAAGAGATGTGGAAAGATGAAACTAATAATGAACATTATATTTATTTTAAATATATTTAATTATGACTTATTTTCATGAACTTTATCTTATTTTTTAGGGATTTTTTTAATAACATAAATTTTTATGGTTGATTTTATAATTCTTGATGATTTAACAATACATACAAATCCATTAAAATACATTACAAACAAATTTTTTTAAAATACATACAAATACATCATGTATTGTAAGAAATTCAAAAAAATCCATCAAAATACTTTAAAATACAACTACATTGGAATACAATAAAAAAAACAAATCGAATAACACCCTGTTAATGTTTTTCAAGTTGGTAAAAAACCATGAGTTATAGCCCACCAATTCTAAATATTTCGATCAATTTGGTGTTATTGTTAAACCATTACACAACTTATGCATTATTTATAATATACAATTTTAATACATTTTCATTGTTTCAGAAGAATATAAGGAAGCATTACTAATAAATATTACTTTTTTTTCAATTTGGCCAAAAACCATGGACTATAGCCTATTAATTCCCACAAATTCGGTTAGTTTTGTCGTTATTGATAAAACATTATACAACTAATGCAATATTGAGAATTAGAAAGTTTTTATTTTATTTTTTTATTGTTAAGGAAACTCTAAAAAATCAATAAATTAAGTTTTATTTTTCTTCATTTTAGCCAAAACCATGGGTTATAACCCACTAAATCTAAATATTTCGGTTATTTTGGCGTTATTGCTTAAACACTACAGAACTTATGCATTATTGATAATTAATAAGATTAAAATATATTTATTTGTTCATGAGACTCTAAGGAAGAATTAGAAATAACTTTTAAATTTTTTCAATTTGGCCAAAAAATTCGGTCAAGTTTGACGTTATTGATAAAACAATACACAACTACTGTAATATTAAGAATTAGCAAGTTTAGTCCATTTATTATTGTTAAGAAAACATTTAATAAGCAATACAAGTAAGTTTTATTTTTTCAGTTTGGCTAAAACCATGGGTTATAACCCATTAGTTCTAAATTTATCGATCATTTTAGCGTTATTACACGACTTATGCATTATTGATAATAAACAAGTTTTATAAATTTTTAATGTTCAGGAGACTCTAAGAAATCATTAAAAATAAATTTTCAATTTTTTCAATTTGGCCAAAAACCATGGACTATAGTCCACTAATTCCAAAAACTTTTGTCAGTTTTGACGTTTTTGAGAAAGCAATATACAACTAATACAATATTGAGATTTAGCAAGTTTCTTAATTTTATTATTGATAAAAAAACTCTAAGAAAGCAATAGAAAATAAGTTTTTTTTTATCATCTTAGCCAAAAACTATGGGTATAACTTATTAATTCTAAATATTTCGGTTATTTTGGCGTTATTGCTAAAACATTACACAACTTATGAATTATTTATAATTAATAAGCATAAAATATTTTTGTTGAGGAGACTCTAAGGAAGCATAAGAATTAAATTTTTAATTTTTTCAGTTTGGCCAAAAACCATGGACTATAATATCCCACTGATTCCAATAAATTCTTTAAATTTTGACGTTATTGATAAAACATTACACAACTAATGAAATAATAAGAATTAACAAGTTTAGTCCATTTTTAATTTGGCCAAAAACCATGGACTATCGCCCACTGATTCTAAGAATTCGGTCAATTTTGACGTTATTGGTAAAATATTACACCACTAACGCAATATTGAGAATTAGAAAGTTTTGTCTCTTTATTATTGTTAACGAAACTCTAATGAAGCAATAAAAAGTAAATTTTAATTTTTTATAATTTGATCGAAAAATTATGGATTATAACCAACTAATTCAAAATATTTCGGTCATTTTGATGTTATTGGTAAAACGATATACGCCGTTAGCGTTCTCCGTTGTAAAGAAAAAAGTATGCATGCCCCTGACAATAGGAAGATTTGCTTTTCGGGGTTGGCTATATATATATACATATATAATAAGCCATATTATCTCCATCTTAAAATGGAAAAGACAATCATAATAGCAAAAAGGGAAAATCAAAAGGAAGTTGTACCCGGCCAAGGACGTCGTTATTCACCCGATGAACAAAAGAGGGTATGAACTCACGACACATGATATGAGCAGTTAGCCTAATAAGGGTGGACCTATACGCACGCAGTTCTGATATCCCTTACTTCATTCATTGCGAACTGATTCTTAGAAGACTGATGAAGATGCCCTAGAAGAGTTGGGTTTGAATCCACGGCTGGGTACGTGCCTCTTGAAATCATTTCGGTAGACCTTGTTACAACTAACTGTTGTTATTGAAATGTAAGAAATATGATAGGAGCTCCCAATGCAAACAAAACTTTTATGTTCTAACCGATCAAAACCTTAAATAACCCACTGATTCCAAATATTTCGGTCATCTTAACGTTATTGTTAAAATATTATACAACTTATGCATTATTAATAATTAACAAGTTTAATATATATTTTTATTGTTAAAGAGATTATAAGGACTCACTACAATTAAATTTTCAATTTTTTTAATTTGACCAAAAACCATGGACTTAAGCCCATTGATTCCAAGAAATTCGGTCAATTTTGATGTTATTGATAAATATTACACAACTAATGCAACATTTAGAATTATCAAGTTTCATCCATTTATTATTGTTAAAAAACTCTTAGAAATCAACAAAAAGTTAAATTTTAGTTTTTTTTCAATTTTTCCAAAACCATGGGTACCCACTGATTCGAAATATTTCGATCATTTTGGCGTTATTGCTAAAACATTACATAGCTTATGCGTATTGATAATTAACAAATTTAATCAATTTTTTACTGTTAAGAAAACTCTAAGAAAACGTTATAAATAAATTTTTAATTTTTTCAATTTGGCCAAAAATCATAGATTATAGTCCATTGATTCTAAAAAAATTGGTTAATTTTAACGTTATTGACAAAAAATTACACAACTAATGCAATATTAAGAATTAGAAAGTTTCGTCCATTTATTATTGTTAAATAATCTCCAATGAATTATGATAACAAATAAAATTGAAAAAATCAAGTGAATACAGACTTGTCCATTCAACTTTTTGGTTAATAGTTGTTATCATAGCAATTTTTTGGTGACAATGAAGATTCTTAATGAGATTTTTTTTTGACCTAAAAAACATTCTCAAAGAGTTGGTCCCAAAAATGACTTTACTTATAACTTTTATTTTTCAACAGGTGGATCTGCTGTGTCCACAATGTGGTGTCCAGGATGAGTCAATAAATCATGTATTATTCACATGTCATCCGGCGCGACAATGCTGAGACTTAGCTAATATTTCGTTTGAGGATGGGCTATATTCAATATCTCCTGTTGTGAAGCTCATCATCTGAAATACAGGCAGAGCCTTTCAAAATTTTTGTCTGGCTGATCTTATTTATTTGGAAAGTCCGAAATGCGATGTTATTTCGTGGTAATATCCACGATCCACCTAACATAGTACAACATGCTCAAGTGAAATTTCGGGAATGGGTGTCAAACAACGAACACCAAAACCAAGAGGTACATAACCAACGATCTCATGGAAATATTTCCAAAATATCAATAATTCGCACATGCGGTGTCATAATCCAGTAGCGTGTTTCATCGATGGTTCATGGAAGCAAGGATCTCGTATGTGGAATTGGTTGGGTTCTACAACTTCAAGATGGAGCAGTGGATATTCTGGGTATGAAAGGCTCAGTGCAATGCCAATTCCCCATTCATACAGAGCTATATGGCTTGCTCTGGGCAATGAAGTCGCTTATTTTAAAACGAAGATTTTGTGATCTTTTTCTGACCGTTTCCGTCGAGCTGGCACAAATGGTGAATACGCCAATGGAGTGGCCGGCCTTTGCAGCGGAATTACAGGAATACATCAAGCTTCGAGAACATTATGGGCATTTCAACTTGATTTATCAGAACCGATCGTCTAATCTTAGAGCTGATCTACTTGCTAGACGATCACACGAGCGCAATGTTTACTTTTCTTTTGTTGGCACTTCTCTTCCGTATTGGTGTGTTGTTTCACTTGATGTATTCACATAACTGATAAATAGAGAAGTCGTTCTTTCGTGAAAAAAAAAAAAAAAAAAAAATTT
>OVBE01012820.1:0-13117 GCA_900406425.1 Iberis pinnata
TTGATTGCATTTTTACCTTTTCTTGCTTTTACTCTGTTTTGCATCCAAAAGTGTTTTTAGCCTTTCTCTGTTTTTATGCTTTTTACTTTCGTTGCACTTAGGACCTTTTACCAACCATAACCCCCTTTTAAAATTAGCTTGACTTTAAAGCATCCAATACATCNCAATACATCCACATTGCTTAGTACGTTCCCATTATGGATTGACAAAGCCCATCATCACCTATACTACAACGATGGGTTGATTGATAACCTAGGGACCCAAAATCCCTATTATCAGTGACGTAATTCATAATCATGAAATTCATAGTTAAACTCAAATATACCTTCTAGTTGTCTTGGTGGAACCCAATATATTACCTCTTCAAGTCTCTCAGCAACCATTATCTCTTCATGTGTGAGATCTCTTCCCTCAAGTGTTGTACGGTGTAAGAGGATGTTTAGTCGAAGCATCCAACTATGATTCTCCTTGGCAGTGTTGGATACTCTTTTTCAAGATAATCCAACTCTACTTTTTGTTCTAGGGTAAGAACATTCTCATCAAATGGTTCCTCCTCATCCTAAATATTCTCTTCGAATGTGTCCTCTTGCTCCTATAGCCAATCATTGTAATACATGGTCATCACCTATATAAAAATAAAATAAAACAAAAATAAGAGAAGAAGAAAGATCTTAAACTAAACCCTAAAGAAAACTTAAAAGGCACTGTGTTGGTCCCCGGCAACGACGCCAAAATTCTGATAGGCTTAGAATTTAATCCTAAAATTATACTGTAGAGAACATATCACTATAGCACAGTAAAGGGTCGAATCCAAAGAGAGCACACATCACGACTTTCAGTTTAATCTCAAATCAAGCTAAGACAGTAATATAAGAATGTTTGTAACTTAAATAAAACAATAACTAGAATAAACAAAGTTATAAACAATAAACTAAAAACGCCAGGAATTAGAGAATTTCACAGGTATCCAAGTTTAAAAGTCAAAGTTAACATGTAGGATTTTCTTTGAAAATAGTTCTCAACATGAAAGACAATAATATAATAATCTCCTCTCGGAGTATTAAACCCTATGTTTGAATTATTAGAAACAAACTCTTCCCGTGTCTAACTAATTCAACTATGCATTGATGTTCATATTCAATTGTTCATAAGCATTCAAGGCAATACTCTCGCAAGCAAGAACACTTATTCATCTAGACTAGATCAGACTACTAAACCAAATCTTTTTGCGTTTATCAATCTAATAACAATGAATTAGTTAGCTACTCTAATTCATGTATTAAGAACAAGCCTAGACTAAGAACCTAACAAATTCAATTCTTTATTTTTAAACCATAACATTCAAACCTAGTTTTCTTGGGAAACCCTAAAACCTAAGAGGCGAACTACTCAGCCATTGCAAAGCATACACATTCAATATTAAAGAAGAATACATGATTGCAATAGATAAAAATAGATATTATTAAAGTAAATATCAGAGTTCATAATTTCTTCTCCATATATAGGGTTCAAAAGTCGTCTCTATGTAAAAACTCTAAAGTTGTAAAAGCGTCAAAATAAAAGTATAAAAATTTTAAGCTATTAAATAATTTCTAATTTCCTTTTCTAAGGGAAAAAAGGAAATATTATGGGGACCTTTCATGCAAAAATCGAGCAAAATATAATTTTGATGCAAAAATTGTGCAATCTGGGTTTTTGGACCGATCGATTGGTTGTTTTGGAGTTTTACAGGGACTTTGGACCAATCGGTCCAGCCCCGGACCGATGGGTCTTTTCTGCACGACCTTCTTCTGCGATCAAGCTTGACCAGTTTTCAGTAAAATCGTCATAACTTTTGATTGCACCAATGGATTGACTTCAAACCACTTCCATATGAAAGCTAACTCACGTGGCTATTATGTGTCGAAATTCCATATTCATACAATCATCGGAACATCTACAAACATCGGTAAACTTTTGGACCTTCTGCCAAACTTTGCATCTCCACATGCCAATTTGTATCCAAAATGTCCCAGAACACCTCATTCTTTTCCAAAACCATCTAAAACCTGAAAAAAGTCGATAAAGGACCAAAAAAACTCTAAAAAAACAACTTGACTCGATAAAATATCTAAACGAAGTGGTAAAACCACATAAAAACCAAATATATCAGGAGCTCGCTGGTTCTGGATCTCGCCGGTGATCCCATGGGGCGCGGCACACGTGGTGGGACAAAAGGACTGAAGACTCACCGCCTTTTCCAACCTCCACAGGTCTCATATCTAGATCTGAGAGGTTCGAGAGAATTGAGAGGAAAGGAGAGAGAAGGTTGAGTTCGAGACATAATAAACAGATGATGTTAAGGAAAAATACTTGCTTTGAAGATTGTGAGGAATTAGAATTAGAAGACGCATTTACTATTCTATATGAACTTAACAACACTTCCTATTAATACATACATGTAAGTAATAGATATGCACGACCTAAGTTTGCTATGACACTTCAAACCCTTCCATCTTCCTGAAGAGCCCATGCTCCAGGCTCTAATGAGCCCATTTGTTATAATGAAAGAATACAAATACTTAATGATTAGTAAGTAGGATTCAAATCACCGTCGCTCGTAAGATATCTCTCCTTAGATTTGATAAAGTGAATTTATGTTTTGAATAAGCATTTTACTTATATTTTTAATTTGAAATTTTAATTTTAATTTAATTAAATTATCATTTTTAATTAAAGCTTATAAATTTAGTTTTTAAAATTAAAAATTTTAAATTAAAATTTGACTTATATTTATGTTTATAAAATTTGACTTATATTTATGTTTATATTTAAAAATTTATGTTCCATAAAATTTTAAAATTTAACAATAATTAAATTGTTAAAACTAAATATTCATACTTCTTACTTAAAATAAAAAATTGATTTTTAATGATTTTAAATTTTAGCAATAATTTTAAAATTTAATATTAATCTCAAAATATAAGTATTTAAACTTACTAAATTTTCATATAAATACTTAAAGTCAATAAATTTATTTTTATCAACTTTTGAAAATTAGAAATCAATTTTATTGATTTCCAAATTATAATTAATTACAAAAAAATTTCATAAACTATATTAAATTAATTAAAAAATACAAAACAACAATTTTTACCTATTTAAATCTTAATTTCATTTCACCTAATAAAATTTTTTTGATCGAACCGATTAAACCGATTAAATCACAACCTACATTTTGAAATAAAATCCTAAATCTACATTCAGAACAAAAATTATACATATTTTCATCAAAATCCTAAAATATACATCAAACCCTAAATATAAACATCCTAAACAATTTAAAGCTACTGAATATTAAAAATAATAAAATTTACCATTCACAACGATAAGGAATAGATTGTTGGAGTTTTGATTGAAAGAGTTTTCATATATTTTGGGTGAAACAAATGAGAAAGAAAAAGTATCTGATCATTTAAATCTTGGTATTTTCGATGGTTTTTCATTATTCAAGTTTGTCTATGAATTCCAAACAATATCACAAAATTTACAAGGCAAATTTTGGGATCATTCAGAAATTTCAGATGGTTTAAGAAATGATGAAACATTTTTAAAAAATTTAAAAATTGATGTTTCCATTAACCATATAACATCAATTACTTAAAAAATGATGAAACATTTTTTTTTAAAAAAATCATTAATTTTACGGTGATTACGTCAAAATTACTTGATATGTTTGGTATGAACATTTAGTTCGTTTGAAACCTTATTTAGTTATTGTTGGTACATTCAGTAATAGTTTCTTTTTCTTTTGTAATAATTTGTAATAATGTGTTTAAGAGAGTCAATGGTTAATGGAAACATAGATATAATCATAACCTTTTAAAAACTTGACTATAAACCCTATTTAAACCTTAATCAGTTGGCAATGCGCCAAAGATTTACCACATATTTCCGAGAGAATATACATAATGTGCTCAATGGTAAAATCATTGTTAAAATCTTTAAATTTTGAAAATGTTATCATAGTGAAAATGTTATAAATGCTACTAAGTTATAAAATAAAATACGAAATTATAAAAAATACAAAACTATAAAACGAAATGATAAAAATATAAATTTATAAAATAAAATACAAAATGATTAAAAAATACTAAGTAATCTGAAATTCGTCGGAATATTGTCAACAAAATTTCGACGGAATAAAATCCATCCAAAATTCTGATGGAGATACTCGTGTTTTCTTATACACATGTAGAATTAATATATATATATATATATATATATTATAAAATTTAGAGAAAATTGGGTAATAGGGTACTAAAAAGTTTTATAATTTGCTAAAAGGGTACTTTATAAAAATCTTTGTATTTATGTACTTTTTCCCGTTTCGTGAATGATAAATTGTTTGTCAATGAAGAATGTGAATTGTTTGTGTGAATGATGAATTGTTTGTGTGAATGATGAATGGTGAATCGTTTGTGTAAATGATGAATGTTTTGTGTTTATGAACAAAAATACATATTTTCAAATAAAAATCAAAAGTATCTATTTCTCAAATTTAAAAGTAAAAGTACATATTTTCCCAAATAAATAACAAAAAGTATCGAGTTTACAAAATTACTCTAAAATTTAATATTTACTTTATAATTAGATGGTCCTCGCACCATGCACGAATATAAATTCTATGAATTAGTAAAAATAAATGAATCATAGTAATTTTGTATAACTTAAAACTTTCATTTATTTACATATTTTGGTTGATAGTAAAACTTTATTTGTTTGGCTTGTATTGTGATTCATTATTTTTAAATTCATAGCTTATTAAAAATCTAAAAACAACTATATAAGTTGTAAGAAATATTTACTATATGAAACTGAATGTCTCTTACACTCTAAAACATGTAACTACCAATATTGGAAGGCCCTGTTCGTTTGCCAATCGCTAGCGGCAGCGATTAAAGTTGTGTTCGTTTGTCAGTCGCTGGACCAGCGACTAATCGCAGCGATTAGTCGCTGCGACTAGCGATTAAAAATTTTAGCTGCTAAATTTTATAGTGTTTCAAAATAGATTCAATGACTACTAATCGCTGCCGCTAACGACTGATAAATGAACATAACCAGCGACTGATAACAGCTGCACCTAATCTGCCGCTAGCGACTGGCAAACGAACAGGGCCAAAATAAGAAAGAGACCGACACAATAAAAGATTTAAATACACACAAAGCGAAAAAACCATACAAACATGTATAAAAATATGGATTGCTGGCTAAATATAATTTAAGCACAAAATCTATAAGAAAAAATTGGCAATAAAAATTTATACTATTAATTTCGATAAAACTTTTCAAAATAACCTTATTGGGATGTGGAATATTATAAAATTTGCCATTGCAATTTAATATTTCAAAGAACCAATAAAAAAAATTGATTTAAGGGCAAAATGGTCAGAAAAATTCAAGGGACGCGCGGATCCAAGGGCGGAGTCGGGTATGACCCGAAATTTATTAGAGGTCGAGGGTTCGATCCACGAATTTTTCATTTTATGATTTTTTCAGGTCGATTTTTTTTATATATTTATATTTGTTGGTGTTCAAAATAAAAATAACATTAATTAGCTTAGATGGTAAAGGCTTTCTATCATGGTCTTGTGGAGTTGGGGTCTTGAGTTCGATTCACCGAGCTACATTATTTTTAAAAATTTTCAGATTTATTTTATTAATTTTAATATTAAAAAATTAACTACATATTAACATACCTAAGATTTCATTTAATAATTTTTATAATATTATAAAGTCTATCCGAATAAATGTATCATTTTAATTTTTTATAATTTATGGATTTTATTCTAAAAGAATTAAAAACAAATGTTAATAGTATAGATATTAAAAATAGATCTCACATAGAAAATTAGAGGAAGTCTCATTCCTTTCTAACTCGTATATATATGTGTTTCATGATTAATTTCAACATCACACCCATTTTAGTGCAGTAAGTACATAAAATCAATTTAATAGAGATATAAACACAAAAATATTTAGTTTAATTCAGTTTTCAATTAAACCGAATTTATAATTGAATGTAATAAATATTTTGTTGGTTGAATAGTTTAAGTGCTTAATTTAATCAGTATTTAAAGAAAAAAATCATTTGGTTTAGTTTGGTTTTAATGAAACCGAATTAAAAACTGAAAGTGATAAACATTATTTTGGTTTCATGAAAGTGACCAAATATTTTAGTTTTCATTATTCAAAATTATTCAAAATGCACGTATTCTTATATTGGGTATGATTTTTTGTGTGGTTATGACTCGATATAATATTTTTTAACTAAAATTTTAAATGAAAAATTAGATTGTTTATTACGTATATTATGTCCAGAAAGATGGAAATTACCGCAACTAATTAATAATATATTTATTGGTATGATTTATTGGCACCACTATAAATAAAATATAATATTAATGGTATATTATTATTTATAAGCTACAAATAAGTATCATTTTTTAAACTAGAAAAATTAATAGATTAAACTATAAACTTTATTTCATAAATCATAACAAACTTACTTGTTAGTTAGAATTTTATATTTAAATTTTATAAATTCAATTTGTTGCCTATATAATCGATAAGTATATCTTTTAAATTTAAGATTTTTTTAATCATATATTTAGAAAAATAATTACAGTTATCAAATTGTAATTTAAAGTTTAAAGATTATAAAACATAATTAAAAATTATTCTTTTAAGGTATAAACGAAATATTTATTAACTTTAATCTATAATTTTTTCCATATATTGTAAAAAAACTTAATTGTGTTTCTAGAATTTTCCATTACAAGTTTCCAAATTTAATTAGTTACCTAAATAATCTATTGTTTTTTTTTAAAAAAAAACTAAGATCTCACATCGAAAATTGAAGGAAGTCTCATTTCTTTTCAGATATGTNGTTGTTTTTTTTAAACAAAAAACTAAGATCTCACATCGAAAATTGAAGGAAGTCTCATTTCTTTTCAGATATGTGTGTGTGTGTTTCATGATTAATTCCAACATCACACCAATTTTGGTGCAGTAAGTGTAAGAAATCGATTTAATCGAAATATAAGCACAAAAATATTTAGTTAAGTTCGGTTTTCAATTAAATCAAATTTATAATTGAATATAATAAATATTTTGTTGGTTGAATAGTTTAAGTGCTTGATTTAATCAGTATCTAAAGAAAAAAATTATTTGGTTTAGTTTGGTTTTAATGAAACCAAATTAAAAATCGAAAGTGATAAACATTATTTTGATTTCATGAAAGTGGCCAAATATTTTATTTTTCATTATTCAAAATTATTCAAAATGCGTGTATTCTTATGTTGGGTATGATTTTGTTTGTGTGGTTATGACTCGATATAATATTTTTAACCAAAATTTTTTAATGAAAATTAGATAGTTTATTATGTGTATATATATATATATATATATATATATATTTGAAAGTTATCCAAATTTCGATAATTATTTCCAGAAATATGGGAATTACCACAACTGATTAATAATATATTTATTGGTATGATTTATTCACACCACTATAATTGGAATATAATATTAATGGTATATTATTATTTATAAGCTACAAATAAATATTATTTTTTAAACTAGAAAAAGAAATAGATTAAATTATAAATTTTGTTCCATAAATCATAACAAACTTAATTGTTAGTTAGAATTTTATATTTAAATTTTATAAATTCAATTTGTTGCCCATATAATAGATAAGTATATATATTTAAAAATTAAGATTTGTTAATCATATATTTAGGAAAATTATTATAGTTATCAAATTATAATTTAAAGTTTAAAGATTATAAAACATAATTAAAAATTATCCTTTTAAGGTATAAACGAAATATTTATTAACTTTAATCTATAATTGTTTCCATATATTGTATAAAACTTAATTGTGTTTCTAGAATTTTCCATTACAAGTTTCCAAATTTAATTAGTTACCTAAATAATCTATTTTTTTAAAACGAAAAAAACTAAGATCCCACATCGAAAATTGAAAGAAGCCTCATTTCTTTCCAGCTCCTATATATATATATATATATATATATGTTTCATGATTAATTCCAACATCACACCAATTTTGGTGCAATAAGTGTAAAAAATCGATTTAATCGAGATATGAACATAAATATTTAGTTAAATTTGGTTTTCAATTAAATCAAGTTTATAATTGAATGTTATAAATATTTTGTTGGTTGAATAGTTTAAGTGCTTGATTTAATCAGTATCTAAAGAAAAAATTATTTGGTTTAGTTTGGTTTAAATGAAACCAAATTGAAAACCAAAAGTGATAAACATTATTTTGGTTTCATGAAAGTGGCTGAATATTTTAGTTTTCACTATTCACAATTATTCAAAATGCGCGTATTCTTATATCGGGTATGATTTTGTTTGTGTGGTTATGACTCGATATAATATTTTTAGCCAAAATTTTTAATGAAAATTAGATAGTTTATTATATATATATATATTTGAAAGTTACCCAAATTTCGATAATTATGTCCAGAAATATGGGAATTACCGCAACTGATTAATAATATATTTATTAATATGATTTATTCACACCACTATAAATGGAATATAATATTAATGGTATATTTTTATTTATAAGCTACAAATAAATATTATTTTTTTAAACTAGAAAAAGAAATAGATTAAACTATAAATTTTGTTCCATAAATCATAACAAACTTAATTGTTAGTTACAACTTTATATTTAAATTTTATAAATTCAATTTGTTGCCTATATAATCGATATATATCTTTAAAATTTAAGATTTTTTAATCATATATTTAGGAAAATAATTACAGTTATCAAATTGTAATTTAAAGTTTAAAGATTATAAAACATAATTAAAAATTAATTTTTTAAGATATAAACGAAATATTTATTAACTTTAATCTATAACTTTTTCCATATATTGTAAAAAACTTAATTTTGTTTATAGAATTTTCCATTACAAGTTTCCAAATTTAATTAGTTACTTAAATAATCTATTTTTTTTTAAACGAAAAAACTAAGATCTCGGATCGAAAATTGAAGAAAGTTTCATTTCTTTCCAGCTCATATATATATATATATATATATGTGTGTGTGTGTGTGTGTGTGTGTGTGTGTTTCATGTTAATTCCAACATCACACCAATATTGGTGCAGTACGTGTAAAAAAATGATTTAATCAAGATATAAGCACAAAAATATTTAGTTAAATTCGGCTTTCAATTAAATCAGATTTATAATTGAATGTAATAAATATTTTGTTGGTTGAATAGTTTAAGTGTTTGATTTAATCAGTATCTAAAGAAAAAAATTATTTAGTTTAGTTTGGTTTTAATGAAACCGAATTAAAAACCGAAAGTGATAAACATTATTTTGGTTTCATGAAAGTGACCAAATATTTTAGTTTTCATTATTCAAAATTATTCAAAATGCCGTATTATTATTTCGGATATGATTTTTGTGTGGTTTTGACTTGATATAATATTTTTAACTAATTTTTTAATGAAAAATTAGATAGTTTATTATATATATATATATATATATATATAACTTATCTAAATTTCGATAATTATATCCAAAAAGATGGGAATTACCGCAACTGATTAATAATATATGTATCCAAAATTTAAATAATGAATAGTGGAAATTAATATCCATTCAAATCTAACTTACCTTATTTTTACCAACTAACTTACCTTTTTGTATATATAATTCACGAAAAAATTACTTATTTTGTTTAAAAGATATTTATGGGATATTGAAGGAGATTCTAAAAATACCAAAAAATATAAACTCTCAATCGTTAAAAGAAAATCATAAATCTATATTCTTATTTGGGGAACATTTTTTAAGAAAACTTTAATTATAGGATTTCAAATATTTCTTTTTTCAAATATAGGATATTTAACTCGGTTAAAATATAGATAAATAACTCAATTAAATCTAATATTATATATATATATATATATATTCTATATGTTTTAAGTTATAGAAAAATATAGTTATTGTCAATAACAAACTACGATATAGAGTAACAAACATAAATAGAATATAATATTATATTATATATATATATATATATATATATTTACAATATATTTTAATACTTTAAATATATAAATATATTCGTTAAAAATTATCATATCATAAAAAACATAAATAGAATATTATTTAAAGATATAAGATGTTTTGATATTATACAAAATATAGTTACTAATCTTAACAAATTCATATATCGCTACAATCAAAATATTTCCTAAAATATAGGTGTTTCCTATATTATTTATAGATAATATTTTTTAATTTAAATATATTTTTATAACAAATTATCATATTGTAACAAACATAAATAAAATATTAGTTAAAGATATAATATAGTTATATCTTTAATAAAAATATAGTTATTAATCTTAACAAATTTCCACAAAACAAATATTTCCAAAAATATAGGTGTTTCTTATTTATTTTATTTTTTGTCACCGGTGTTTCTTATATTATTTATAAATAATATTTTTGGATTTTTGGAATATTCTTTAATACGGTTTACTCGAAATCCAAATATATTTTTATAGAAATTTGATTTGTTGTGAAAATCCTAATAATTTCAAATATTTTCCCCTATAAATAGACGATGAGTTATAGAGATTAAACGTCAACTTTCATATAGATCTTTTTAATATTATCAATCCCTCTTTTTCAGTTTTTCTGGTGATGAACTTACACATATTTTTTATGTAGTTTTATTTTCTGCTATTGAAATCTATATAGTTGGTAAGTTCTCACAATCATTGTTGGTTTATTGATATAATATTTAGATTAACGATTAACAAATTACTAAAGTACCGACTTATAATTTATCTATATAAATTTTACGGGCTATTTATTTTATGATTATTTTTGTCACATGTTAAATTTCTAAATATCTATATTATTATTTAAGAATCCATTTCAATACAGCACGATTAAGATCTACTAATTTTTTGCGTTTTGTGTTTTATGTTTTGTTTTATTTTCCTTTTATATTTTAACACAATAAATTTTTAATTGGTGATTATTTCTTTTAGTATCATTGTTCTTTATGGGTTACAAATCTAAATATCTAATAATATTTTAAGAATTCAATTAGACACAGCACGAGTTAGAATCCATTAATTTTTTGGATTTTATCTTTTATTTCTCTTTTTATTTTCAGTTTACATTTTAAAATAATAATTTGTTAATTGATAATTTTTTAGGATCACTGTTCTTCACGGGGTAAAGATCAAAATATCTATACTATTATTTAAGAATTCAGTTTGACAGCACATGTTAGATCCATTAATGTATTGCGTTTTTTGTGTTTTATAATTTTTTTATTTTCCTTTTACATTTTAAAATAATTATCTTTTAGAATTTTTTTTCTTTAGCATCCTAATTTTTTCACGGGTTAAAGATCTAAATTATGTACTATTATTCAAATTCCAATTGGACACATCACATGTTAGATTCATTTTTTTTTTTTTTTACGTTTTGTGTTTTGTTTTTATTTTCTTTTTGCATTTTTAAATAATTTTTTTAATTGGTGTTTTAAAACCAAAAGTGAGACTATTTTTATTTTAAAATGATCTTTTAACTAATTCAACTATATAACAAAAAACCAAAACATACATTTCAAATAGCCGAACTACGTTGTACATATACTTTGTTTATCTCACTCAGTATACATATTACATCATATATAAAATAAAAAACAAACAAAAAAAGCAAACCTTTAAAAAAATTATTAAATGAACCAAATTTTTAAAACATAAAAAAGAAAATTTTACCCCGCGCTTAGCGGATCCACAACTAGTTTAAGAATAAAAATAAAGTCACACTATATTTGATTCAGAAATGATTAAAGAACCGTAACCACAAAATTATAGGAAAAAATATCTTATTAGACATGCATATTTAATCTCATATATATAATTAGAGAGTTCTCTCTCACCAACTAACCCGTCCACATCATTTTACATATAGTAAAACGTAAACTTCATTATTCAAATAATTAATTCATAAGCATTTATCATATTTGAATAAAATAATATATATATATATATATGTATATAACAAAACCTAAATTATATTAGTTAATAAGTAACATAAAAATATAACAAGAGAAAATATAATATTAGCAATGGGAGTAGAGAATAATAAATAAATAAAAAAAGAAATGTTGAAGGTTAAAATCATTTAAATTTAGGGCATAATGACTAAAAATGATTTATACTATAGAATAGATTTAGGATATCTATTTCCGACAAAAAAAAAAAAATTTAGGATATCTATTTACAAAAATATCATAAACTAAAATCTATTAAAAAGTTATACAAGTTTGTTAGTAACTGAAAACTAATCAGTATATAAATTATCTAAAAATACATAACTATAATAAAGTGGGAGAATGATATTTTAATTTTTAAAAATAGTTTAAAGTGGATAAAGTGGTAACTTGAATAGATATCGGAAGATAATGAATAAAATGAAATTTGCAAAAATGATATCAATTATAGTATGTCTACAGTATACCTTTTTGTCTACAGTATACCTAAGAAACACTTTCAACTAAATTTTATTTAAAATATGTTTTAATTCAAGCATATTCTTAATTATTATAACTATTTTTTTTTGTAGTAATTATTATAACTATTTTAACTTAATATGAATATAGATAAAAAATATTAAATATACATAAATTAGTTTTAAAAATAAAAGTGATAGCATGCCAACAATAAATTTGTATGAATTAGTAGAAAAATAATTAGTGTGGAAAGAATAATTAAATACAAATTAATATTTATAACTGGTACTAATAGTATGATTTTATTTTCAAAAAATAAGTTATGTGTAAGATATGATAAAAAAGAATGTCTTTATTAATTGTACACTAGATATATTTTCATTCATATAATATGCACTTTCACATTAAAAACACACTTAGGGATAAACTCATTAAAAAAAATTATGATGCGTACCATTATGTATTGTTATGTTATAATTTAATTTTATAACTAGATACTAACCCGCGCCATGCGCGGGGCTAAATGTTAGGTTGAAATGTTAA
>OVBE01012821.1:0-13117 GCA_900406425.1 Iberis pinnata
AATGGGAAGTGTTAAGGAAGAACCTTAGGAGATGAAAAGAAAAAGAATGAGAACATGACTCTGAATTTTCGTGAATTTTACATATCAATTAGCATCAATTATGAGATCTAAAAGTGTGTATACATCACATTTATAGTTTATTTGAGTAAGTTTATGATTTTTAGGACTTTTGCATTAGAATTTGCATATGCACGCATTTTGGAGATTTTTCAGGACTTTCAGGAGTTTTCGGGAAGGATTTGTGAGATTTCAGAAAAGCAGCACTTAACATTGAATGGAGCAGCACTCAGCATGGAATGGACTGCATCTACCTTAGAACCAAGGCATGATCGATCTCAGCACATGCCCGGATCGATCTCAAGCACTGCTGGACCAAGTCAGGATCGATCCCAACAGCAACATTCCATATCAATCTCAGCAACACTCTAGATCGATCCCATAGCCACTCAGATCGATCATACCTCATCAGGGATCGATATCCACCTTTACTTGGATCGATCTCCACCTCTCTCTTTCAACGAAGTTTATGAAGTCTCGAACGAAGCTAAGATAGTGCATGAAGTTGAAGCAGGACTAAGAAGAAAACATATGAGATTGATCTCACCTATTTCTGGATCGATCTCAGCACTTATTACCCGGGATCGATCCCAACCTCAGACACACTTTGGACGCATCTCAGCTGGATCGATCTCATGCAAGCGTCTTCAGCTCGGATCGATCGTGCACTCACCAACTCGAAGTCAAACACGCTCTAACCCGACCAACTCAAATCTGGATACCACCTGAATCAAGGCCCAAGATCCAAGACAATGATTGGCATTTTTTCGTTAGTGCGAATTAGGGTTTTTCTCTGAACACTAAAAAAGACTTAATTCGCCCCCATTTTCACAAGCTTTGTTTTTCTTTCCTTTTTAGGGTTTGTCTTAGGTTTTTCATTTCTTTAGTTTGTTCTTGATGTTCTTGGTGTAAAAACCATATTTCTTCAAGTCCTTATAATCTTCTGTTTTTCTTTAGCTTTCTTGCTTAGCTTTACATTGTTGCATATATGGTTCTTGTTGATTTACTTTTTAAGTTTTAATCTCTTGTTTAGTTTATTGTTTTATTGTTGTTCTTCATTTCTGGGTTTATGTTCTTGCTAATCTTCATATGTTTTTCCTAGATCTGTATGTTTATCATTAAAGTTATGTTTCCTGTTTCATCTGCTTCTACTGCCATAAGTAGTGAATAGTCATCCAAGTTCCTGAGGATGGGTATAGACTAGGGTTGATGTTCTCGGTTTGCCTTAGTACCTAAGTTATTTTTCTTAGATCACTTTTCTTTCACCTTAGCTTAATGCTGATTGTACTTCTATCTGGAAGGGATGAAGACCCACCGTTAGGCCCTTCAACACCGGAAGGTGAGTCACTGAAGGTGATCAGACCAAGGTGACTTCAGATTCGTATCCCCTTCTCTGTTAATAGATGTTGGGAAACTTTTTGACTAGAGTAGTAGTTGTTAATGCCTGCTAGGTAGTCACCGTCTATGACGGCAGTTGAGTTTCTGATTGCTTTGCTTGAGATTGGTTGCCAAGGAATTGGAACTGATCGTATATGTAGCTACTGTCTAGGAGTCAGCTCATTCTTTGAGGTATATTAGATGCTTAGGTAACTCAGGATAGATCCTTAGTCAATTACCCTATGTCCTCATGAACTGCTTTACATTGCATGCATCTTTCACCCTTTCTTGCTTTTACTCTGTTTTGCATTTAAGTGTTTTATGCTTCTTTCTGTCTTTATGCTTTTTATGTTCGTTTGCACTTAGGACCGTTTTGCATCAAACCCTTTTAACACTTAGCTTGACTTTAAAGCATCCATTGCATTCCAGATTGTTAGTACACTCCCATTATGGATTGACAAACCTATCTATACTACAACGATGGGTGATTGATACCCAATAGGACAAAAAAATCCTATTATCAAAAGCTCTGATGGTGCCAACTGATCCCTCGGCTATCGCAAAGCCGGGTCGTTGACTCGTCATCGCTTTGCCCGTAACTCAGGATGCTCCTTTTTCTGCTGAAGGCGCTCCCTCCTCGTGAGGATCCTTGAAGAGGAAGCTCCCAGAACAAAGGAATGCGCGGGGTTACGGAAATAGGAAGAAGTACGACTGGGGTTTTGAATACAAGGCAAACAAGTCGATTGTTTCGGATGCGGATTCATCCTCACACCTCTTTTGTCACTTCCGATTTGAGAGCTGCAAGGTCCCGGTGATTCCGGATATTCCGGACGAGGTTCGCGATCACTACAAGAAGATTTCTAGGAGCGTCGGCGAGGTAAATGGGACACATTTTTTGTCTTGCTCATCTTTCATCACTTTATCATCATTATTTTTACTAAGCGTTGATTATGCTTCATGTCTTTCTTTTTATGCAGTCCTTGGGTTGGTACAATAGTACTCTTGAGCTATTTGGCCGCCAACTTGCCGTAGCCAAAGACGAATCCGGCTTGAAAGCCGCGGAGGACCAGGTTGCTTCGCTCACAGCGGAACTGAAGGAAGCTCGCAGTCGCATGTTCGCTGCAGAGACCGCCGCGATGTATGCAAAGGAGGATCGGACCGAGATGCATGAGAAGTCCAAGATGGTACGATCCGAATCCTTTGCTTATTTTCAGGAGAAGCTAGCACTTGATGCTGAGAAATTCGCTCTCACCTCTCGTCTCGAGGAGGCAGAGGCTCGTCTCAACGCGCTTACTAGCTCTCGGGATATTGACGCGGTGCAGGCTAGAGATGAGGCGAAGAAAGCGGTGGCCGAGATGGTCTGCGATGGGATTGAGCAGGTGAAGCTTCACATTGTTGCTCAAAGTGCCGCCCAAGATTCCTTTGTGTACTTTCATGAAGTGAACGCCAACCTTAAGCTCCTTACGGACATTGAGAAAGGTGAAGTCCTAGATCTCAAGGCGGAGCTTGAAGTTCTTACTGCTGATAGCGAAGTCGCGAGGAAAGCGTCGGAGGAGGCCAAGGCGAAGATTCCTCCTCTCTATTTGGAGGGATTTGTGCGGCTTTTCTCAGGACCTCCGCCCCCGCCTACGTCTTCGAAGATAAGACCATCTTCTCCAGTTACGACTCCGGTTCTTACTCCCGATGGGAATTCGCGCGTTCCCCATCTGGACTCAGCCACCAACATTCCTGCCACCACTTCGACCGACGCTACGGTTCTTATTGAAGAGTTTGGGTCAAACATTGGACCCAAGATGGATGAGTTGGTGGAAGAGATCCGCGCTGCCGTTGCGGAGGATCCTTCTTAGACTTAGGATCGCTTTTCCGCTTTTATTTGTATGATTCGGAGAGTTGTTTTATTTTCTCTATCTTCTTATGCTTTAGTACTTTTCTCGGGTTTTACAGAGCTTACTTTTTATATTTTCTATACTTTTGTCATATGTTGCTCAGGATGGCCTGATGCTTTATTTATTGGAGACTTTTGATGGATTTATCTAAGCGTTGTTTATGCTTTAATTTAAATCCTTTTTTCTTTTTAGTCCAGCCCTCAAGCCTTAAACCTTTTGTTAGCTTTAGCTTAAGTTCCCTCCAAACTCATTTTAATCTTTGAGCGCAGTTTTCGATTTGCGAACTCTTTTTTAGCTTAGCTTTTGGCTTTCACTTAGCCTTTTCTCGCTTTTATTTTAGCTTCTTTGTCTTAGCTTTTAGAGTTTTTATTTTAGCCTCTTTTTTTTTAGCTTTTAGACTTAGCCGTTTTTAGCTTTTATCTTTGCTTTTGTTTGGCTTTTTAAATTAAATTTTTTATAGCTTTTTGACTTAAGTGTTTTCCAGCTTTTGTTCAGTTTTTTATCTTAAGTTTTTGTTTAGCTTTCTGACTTAATTTTTTCGTTTAGGTTTTTTGACTTAAGCATTTTTTAGCTTTGTCAGCTACTCGGATCGCGCTCCTAGCGCGGGTGCGGTTCAGACTCTTTTTTTTTAAATATATAAATATACTCTAACGTCAAAATAAAAACTCAAAGGCTTCTTTATTGATGCGAACGAATTATAGAAACTTGGTTACAATGCTTTCTTATACTTTGGAATCCGAAGCATGCCTTAAGATGCATCGCATTCCAAGACCTCGGGATTTTGACGCCATCTTCGGACTCCAACTCATACACGTTGTAGCGCACAACTCGCGTTACTTTGTAAGGACCTTCCCAGTTTATGCCCATTTTCCCGACGCCATACTCGGCTCTATTCGAGAATACTCGCCGAAGTACGAGATCACCCACACTGAAACGTCAGATCCTTACCCGAGAGCTGTAATAGCGAGCCATCGCGTGTTGATAGTTTTGGAGCCTTGCTTACGCCTGGTCTCGCTTCTCGTCTATAAGGTCGAGGCTGTTTGGCATCATCTCCTCATTCTTCCCGGGGTCCACCGTGTTGACGGCAGCTTCTGCAGGAACTACCGCTTCCATCCCATATACGAGAGAGAACGGAGTCTTGTCAGTCGTTTTCCCTGGGTGTAGTTCGGCAGGCCCACAGGACTCCGTGGAGTTCACTGGCCCATCCCCCTTTGAAAGCCCCCAACCATTTCTTCAAGTTGCTGAGTAGAGTCTTGTTCGCTGCTTCCTCTTGGTCGTTCTGTTGTGGATACCTTGGTGTTGACTTGCTTAAACTTATTTTCCATGTGGAACAGAACGCCTCGAACTTGGTTGAGATGAACTGTGATCCATTATCAGTTACTCTTTCATAAGGCAAACCGTGACGACAAATCACGTTTCGCTATACAAACTTTTGGGCTACTGTTTCGGTAACATTCTTGAAGGCTCCGGTTTCTATCCATATAGAGAAATAGTCCATCAACACCAACAAGAATCTTGCCCCTAGTCGAAGGGTGAAGTGGTCCGACGATATCCATCGACCATCTCATAAACGGATATGGATAGGAGATGGATGACAGTTGTTCGGCAGGCTGTTGTATGAATGGGGCGTGCTTTTGGCATTGTTCACACCTCCGTGCGTATTCCTCGCATTCGTTTACCATACTCGGCCAAAAATATCCTAACCGTTTGATTTTCAGTTTTAGAGTCCTTCCCGGTGAGTGCGACCCGCAAAAACCTTCATGAACTTCCGTTATGATGGTTAATGCTTATTCGGGTCCCACGCACACAAGGTAAGGCCCACCAATACCATGTTTGTAGAGGAGTCCATCGACCATACAAAACCGCGCACTTCTCACTTTCAGCTTTCGTGCCTGCAACTTATCATCTGGCGTTTTTCCTGTTGTAATATATGCTTCGATCGGTGTCCTCCAATCCTGGTTCTCCTCACCCGAATCTCCTGGTACTTTCTCTTTCATCACATCAACTTGCTTGAAATTGAGTAGATCGTCGACATCTGAGTCAGGAGGGGCGCCATCAGATCTCGTGTTTCTTGCAGGTACTTGTTCAGTGTCAAGCCGACTGCTCACATGATCTCTTTTGTCATTGGCGGCGCTACCCAGTTCGACGTCGTCGTCCTCTTGGTCGACTTCTTCATCGTCTGTTTTGTCCGGCACATCTTGAACATTGTCATTCAAACCAGTGTTTGGGCTAGACTCATCGCTGGTTGAAGGGAAGTTCCCTTCGACGACCTGGTCGAGATCGAGGGCAACTCCCGCAGGCTCGTCCCTAGGAATTTGTTGAGATCGTCTTCTCATTGATTGAGTCTGTATTGCCATGGTCTTCCCTGCAACAACTATACTTGGTGATTCGATAGTCTTTACAGTAATCATCCTTCGCACCAGGGGGTCGGATCTTGATGCCAGCGCAGCCAGTGCATCTGCTGAACTATTTTCACTTCGCGAAACTCTCATCAATTCGAATCGGTTGAACTGACTTATGATCCCTTGAATGACTTCTAAGTATGCTCCTATTCTATCGTCTTTAGCCTCGTATTCTCCGCTTATCTGACTTGCTACGAGTTAAGAGTCACTTTGAGCTTGGAGGTCTTTAACCCTAATTCCCAAAGCTAACCTCAAACCGGCAATAAGCGCTTCATACTCCGACTCCTTGTTTGAAGCGTTGAACGCGAGTCTGTACGACTTCTCGATCACTTCTCATGTTGGGGATTCTAGCCGCACCATGACTCCGGACCCTGATCGTGTGGACGAGCCGTCCACTTGAAGCCCTCAAACTTGCTGGGATGGTGATCCCTCTTGGACCCCAATTTGTAGCTCGACAATGAAATCTGCAACCACCTAGGATTTTGCGCTTAGCCTGTTTTGGTACTCGATGTCATACTCGCTCAATTCTATGGCCCATTTAACCATCCTTCCGGATTGGTTCGGACCATGGAGAATTGTTCGCAGCGGCTGTGTCGTCATCACCACAATCGAGTGAGACTGGAAATACGAGCGTAGCTCCTTGCTAAAACTATTACCGCAAGAGCTAGTTTCTCGGCCATCGTGTATCTTGTCTCGGGAGAAACTAAACTTTTGATGACGTAAAAGACAGGTCTTTGATTAGTCTCATCCTCTCTGATTAGTATCCCGCTTACTGCGATAGGAGACACTGCTACATACAAGTATAAGGTTTTTCCCTGCACGGGTTTTGCCAACACAGGTGGGTTGGCGAGATAATTATTTAGCTCGGAGAACGCACTCTCGCACAGGTCGTCCTGAAGAAAGCGCTTATTCCCCTTCAAGAGTTGGAAAAACGGTATGCAGTTGTCGGTTGACCGTGAAATGAATCTGTTTAGAGCAGAGATCCTTCCCATCAAACGTTGGACTTCCTTTAGCGTCTTTGGTGACGTCATCGAGAGAACCACTATTATCTGGTTTGGATTTGCCTTGATCCCCCTCTCGGTTACAAGATAGCCTAAGAATTCTCTAGAAGTAACTGCGAACGTACACTTCTCTAGATTCAGCTTCATTCCGAACTGATTAAGGATCTCGAAGCACCTGGCGAGATGCTGGACATGTTCATCTTTCACCAAGGACTTCACCAGCATGTCATCGACGTAAACATTCATGGTTTTACCAAGTTGAGACGAGACATCTTATACACCAATCTTTGATATGCCTCACGAGCATTCTTCAAACCGGAGGGCATAACCTTGTAGCAGTAGATCCCTCTATCCGCTATGAAGGAAGTCTTATCTTGGTCTTCCGAATTCATTAGAATCTGGTTATATCCAGAGAAGGCATCCATGAAGGATAGTAACTGATTTCCCGATGTCGCCTCTACCAACCGGTCGATGTGAGGGAGTGGAAAACTATCTTTTGGGCAAGCCTTGTTAAGATCTATGAAATCGACACAAGTCCTCCATTTCCCATTCTTCTTTTTCACCACCACGGGATCAGCTAACCATTCAGGGTAGTATACTTCTCTTATTGATCCATTCGCTAGAAGCTTTGACACTTCGTCGTTCGAGGCCTGGAACTTCTCTGGACCAAGCTTCCGCCTTTTCTGTTTTATCGGCTTTATGGCCGCATCGACATTCAACTGATGTGAGATCACATCGAGACTTATTCCTGGCATATCGTTGGCTGTCCATGCAAAAGTTTGCTTATTCTGCCGTAGAAACCAAATCAGCTCGCGCTTCAGCTGGAATCCTATGATTACGCACTTCTCTGGATCTTGTGGCTCAAAAGGAACCTTTGTGGTACGTTTTTGCGGATCTTTCTCTTTACTGTCTTCCAGACTTGAGGCTATTTGATTATCACCGGACTTTGGACTCAGATTTTCCTCTTCGAAAGAGCAATTCGAGCCCTTTAGCTGCTATTGAACCCTAGACTTGACGCCATCCATGTAGCATACTCGGGAGTTCTTCTGACTTCCGCAGAGTACTCTTACGCCACCTTTGATCGGAAACTTCACACACTGGTGATACGTGGATGGGACAACCTTCATTTTGTGGAGCCAAGGAGTTCTCAAAATGAGATTGTAAGATGCCGGTCGATCAACCATGGTAAACTCAACGAGCTTATGGACTCCTTGTGTAGACACTGGGAGTCTTATTGTGCCAAGTGACATCTTCGTCGTGCCGTTAAATCCTGTTAAGGGAGTCAGGGGACCCCTCACTTCTGAACTGTCGAGTCCCATTCGCTTAAGCGTCTCTAGGAACATAACATTCACGGTGCTTACCATGTCGATCAACACTCGCGATACCTTGCAATTTTCTCTGACATCAAGTTCGAGGACTAGAGCATCATTGTGTGGTAGGTCTAAGTGAGAGGCGCCATGCTCAGTAAAGCTTATCTCACTTCCGGGATCCGGAGTGTGTCTCGCTTTGCCAAACTCCGCTTTTCTCACATATGACTTTAACGGAGAAACTGATTCTCGACAATGCCTTGATCCCCCATGCATTTGAGGTTCCTCCTCGTTCCGGACTCTGCGCCCTTTTTCCCGCAGTGGCCTCTATGTTCTCCTATGGGGCTTCCATCTCACGAACAATTGCCTCATGGTCAATTCCAATTTTCAGCTCCCCTTTGGCAAATTTCTTACTAAGGAACTTCTTCAGCTTGAAACTCTCATGCGTGGCGTGGCTGTTGCACTTGTGTAACTCGCAGTAGGCATCTGGGTCGCGTCCTAATATGCGCTGTCCATCTTTGCTCTCCTGCTTCTGCCACCCTTTCTCCATATTGTACGAGTGAGATCCCTTAGAGCCTCCTCGAAATTCTTTGCCCTCCTTATTCTCGAACTTCTTCGGCAGGAAGGTAGGTTCAGAAGCTTCTTTTATAGCCTTAAATTTCTTGGAGAGAGCAACCTTCTCCTCTTCGGCAATCATCCAATTTGTTGAGCGATGGAGAGCATCCTCAATCGTTTCCGGCTTGTGAATTATCAGATCGAAACGGAAAGGAGACTCATGCTAGAGTCTGTGTTTGAGTGCAGCAAGTGATGTCGACTCACTTACGCCATATACCTTTGCTTTGACGGCCTTGAACTGCTCAATAAAGCTTCAAAGTGATTTATTTGGAACTTGAGTTAAAGTCCAGAGGTCAGCATCCGAGGTTCTTTTGTCCATGAAAATGGAATAGTGCTTCAGGGATGCTGTCGACAATTGTGTGAAACTATCAATCGAATCCCCCTAGAGATGGGAAAACCACCCCAGAGCTGATCCTGTCAGATTTTCGATGAAGAGTCTACAGTACCCTGCATCTTTCTCCTCTTCGCTGAAATGAGCTCGGGTGACGGCAATTCTGAAAGCTGTCATGTGTGCCTTTGGATCCGAATTCCGTTTGTAAATATGGAGTCTCTGCTGTCGGTGTGTCTTAATCGCGTGATCGCAATACGTGCGGTGAAAGAAGTCCTTTCTATCTCTGCGATCACAAGATCGATCTCCGGGGCTGCGTTGGCGACTCAGTGGACCTTTGATGTCACCGCGAGAAGTTAAGCATTCGCCTTGTCAATAGATCTTCAGAGCGCATCATACTCGCGATCTCTTTGTCCGTGCGAACCCCTTCCCAGGTTGTCATCGCCTATCCTTATGGAGCTTGGAGTATGCAGCTCCCTAGTGTCTCCCTAAGCTCTTTGGTTTCCAGCTCTTCGGTTCACATCTAGCAAACACTTGCTTCTCCGCTGCAATGGCGGAAGGTCTCCAGTTCTCCTGCTCGAATCCAGCGAATCGTCGCTTTGCCAATTTGGACCTGTACTGGCATCAGCTCTCCGGTTTGCATCTTACGAACTCTCGCTTCTCTGCTGCGATGGCGAAGGTCTTTAGTACTCCTGCTCGGATACAGTGGATTGTCGCATTGCCAGTTCGGATCGCCAGGATTGCCAGCTCTCCTGCTTTCATCCAGCAAGTCGTTGCTTCGCCAGTTCGAACCTGTAGGGGCATCAGCTCTCCGGTTCGTATCGGCAGGATTGCTAGCTTCCCAGTTTGGACCTGTAGGGGCATCAGCTCTCTGGTTCGGATCAGCAGGATTGCCAGCTCCCCAGTTCGGATCTGCAGGATTGCCAACTCTCCTGCTTGCATCCAGCGAGCTCTCGCCTTGCCAGTTTGGACCCGTACGGCCACCAGCTCTCCGATTCGGGTTCGAAGAATCGTCAGCTCTCCGGTTTTCATCCAGAGTGCTGCTACCTCTGTTCCCACCTTCTCTTGGGTTCTCTGGGGTCAGGACCATCGATGCGGTTTTCCCTATCGGGCTCGTCAAGGCTCCAAGGCGAATCTCCAAGTCTGACTGGACATTCGTCAGGGTCACGAGCCAGGTCATCACATGCTCCTCATGGCTGTTGAAGCGAGTGATGAGCAATTCGCTTGACTCTTTCTATTTCTCAACAGATGCCACCAATGTTGCTAGCATCATCTTCAGCTCCTCCAGCGAGTCCTGATTCACCACCGAGGCCTCCTGGTTCACTGCATCAGCATGCTAACTTTCGATTTAAGAATTTGTTGGTGTCTCCATTCTTGTTATGGGCAGAGTTAACGTTCTTCAGCAAATTCTCCGGAGTGTTTGCTTTCTCTCCCCCACAATCGGCGCTAAAATGTGAGAGCTGAATCTCTCACACTGAAAATTTTGGAAATATCCAAAATGTGTGTAAAATTCTCTGTTTTTATTGATGAATGCTCTGAACTACAATTTCTCTCAAGATTACAAATGAATTTTTTGGAACCCCTAAACATAAGCACCACCCCCTCTATTTATAGCGTCACCACCATTTATGTGCCCTATTAATGAAATTAATTGTAGAGATTCTCTTTTGAATTTCCTGTGTAACTGCCGATTTCGTCATAAATGTGGCGTGATTCGCGGCGGTTAATCCGGGGTTTGTGACTGCTTCTGCTCGCGCGAAAACTGCTCTCTTGATCAGCACATCCTGACAGCACATTTCGTCAGCTCGTCTTAGTCAGCATATTTCGTCTCCTCACCTTAGTCAGCACATTCGTCAACTCACATTAGTCAGCACATTTCGCCAGCTCACCTTAGTCAGCACATTTTGTCAGCACATTTCGCCAGTTCACCTTAGTCAGCACATTTCTCCAGCACATTTTTCCAGCTCACCTTAGTCAGCACATTTCGCCAGCTCATCTTAGTGAGCACATCCTGTCAGGACATCTCACATGGGATAACTTTTCCGGGATGGGCTTGGGAGCCCCAACTACTTATTGAACCGGGTTAAATTCCGAAAACCTGACCCGAGGGAATTTATACTCCCACAGTTGCCCGATCGAGCATATCTTGTTTTTGCTCGATCCTTCTTCATTGCCCGATCGATCTCGATCTCCAGAAATTTCCAGGGACTTTTTCCCGATCGAGCAACAACGTTTCTCGATCGTGCATCTCCTAATACTGTTGCTCAATCAATCATATAATGTGCTCGATCGAGCACTTCTGTCTGGAACTTCTGAAAACTTCTGAAATCTCCTGAAATTTATCATTTTGCTTTGAATTGACCCGAACACCTAGAATACTAAAAATCTACCAAATATGCAATGAAAAAACTCGGAATAATGCATAATAGCAAACATTTCCCACTACTATGCATTAAAATCGAGTAATATCAGGGTTCCAAGTATACAAACATCGTAGTCCTTTGTTTGTGGACCATGTGCACACAACAAACAAATTAGAGCATATCACATGTTTTTTCCTGATGTCAAGTCTTCTAAACCTTTAGCCCTAGTTCATATGGATCTAATGGGTCTTATACAAGTTGAAAGCCTGAGAGGGAAGAAGTATATACTTGTGATTGTTGATGACTTTATCAGGTATACATGGGTATGGTTCTTAAGAGCAACATCAGAAACTTTGGAGAGTTTTAAGATCTTGGTGTTACAACTCAAGAATGAGAAGTGTGGAATCAAGACAATAAGGAGTAATCATGGAGGTGAATTTCGAAATGAGCTGTTTGACATGTTCTATCAAAATCAAGGTATTGTGCATTAGTATTCAGCATCTAGAACACCACAAAAAAATGGAGTGGTGGAAAGGAAGAACAGAACATTACATGAAATGGCTAGAGCAATGTTACATAGAAATCAAGTTGCTAAACACTTCTGGATGAAGCAATCAACACAACTTGCTATATCATCAATCGTGTGTATGCGCAAAGGATCAAACAAAACTCCATATGAGATTTGGAAAGGAAAGACACCTAGTCTGGGTTACTTTCATGTTTTTAGATATGTTTGCTACATCTTGAATGATAAAGATCAACTTGGGAAGTTTGATTCCATAAGTGATGAAGGGTTCTTGGGATTTTCAGGTACTAGTACGGCGTTTCGGGTGTTTAACAAGCGTACCAACATGGTTCAACAAACCATTAATGTGTTTTTGATGATTATTCTTCATCCAGAATGATAATTGATAAGATAGCCGAACCATCACCTTTGGCGTAAGTGATATACTTGTATTTTAGCATATTTATACCTTTGTTCTGCATCCATTTAGGTTAGATTCATGATCATTTAGGTTAGTATTTGTGCATTTGCATATTCATCTTATATTTCAGGTGTTGAAGATGAATAAATTCAAAAAAGAGATCAATTGGATGCAAAAGAGCCAAAAAGGAGACTTAATATGGATCAAAACGACAAAGCCTTAAAGATCAAGAAATTTGGAAATATTACAATGGAAATTTCACTATGGAATCTTGAATAATCTTGTAGCCATGCATTCAACCTTTCCAACAAACCAAAGATCACCCTAAACGCCCCAGGGAGTTGCAAGATATGAGCCAGCAAAGTTGTGATCCGCTAGATTCGAAACTCCGAACTTTTCACCCCAAAGATGCATCTTTTACACCATTTTCCACTGCGAATTAGGAGACGATTTCTTCAACAAAGTTGTATACAATTGAATCATATTTCCAAAGAGCTATCACATGCTATCATGGCTTCAAATATGAGAGAGTTATGGCCTCCGAAGTTCATAGCGGTTTGGTGCATTGGTTTCGCCAAACCGGTACTTAAATTTGCGTTTTCTAGGAGCCTGCACCGGGAAACCACATCGGTCAATGCAAACCGATACAGACAAAAAAAGTCAACATTTTCAACATTTTTTCAAGTCTTGACCCATTTTCAATTGGGTTAACCCAATTGTTTTAGGGTTAACCCAAAACTATTTTTGGAGGACTATATATATGTTTTAAACCTAATTTGTAAAGGAGAATCTTTGAAATTTGATAAAACTTGAATCTTATCTTTGATTCATCTTTCTTATACTCTTCTTCTCTAG